>JAOUQZ010000001.1:29891111-29901330 GCA_028564935.1 Neosilurus hyrtlii
AAAACTCCCTCAGTAAACGCGAGGAAGAAACCTTGAGAGGAACCAGGCTCAGGAGGGAACCCATCCTCATTTGGGTGTCATAAGGATCATCAAGTGGTCATCAAGTGTCATAAGGATTTCTGAATCTGTTTGTATATTTATAATGGGTGAATATTGCATGAAATGTTCTGGGCTAGAGTGCGTGATCAGCAGAGTGTGAGAAAAGAGAAGATTATCTTGGAAAATGCTTTTTTAACTCGCTCCAACTCCCATAATTTTCACTTTACACCAATAAATTTTGCATCAAAACGGAGGACAATCTGTGATGCTTCGAGAAATTCTACATTAAAGTCAATACAAAATAGAGCTTTTTAGAAACATTTAAAATCATTATGAGAGTAATTTTTAAATCGTGTCTGTTGCGATGGGAAACACGGTTTTCAAATCAGAAGTCCAAAAGTGAGATGTGTGCCATTGCCTTTTTCACTCAAAAATGTATGTGTAACGGACACTAGTTGCCAGCTTAGTCTCTATGGCAACAGCCAGCTGTGTCTTGCACCTCATGAACACACCTGCAGCACGTTAAAACACAAAACGAGTCATGCACACACATTGCCTCTTTGTTTGGCTCTAGACAGGTGGATGGATTATGTAATAGAATAAATATGTAAATATGTACAGATATGTATGTGTATCTAAACATCTGTAGAGCCGGGCTATTCAATTGGTGCTTTGAGTTGGCTACTCTATTCTTTTAAAAAGGTTTTAAAAAGTCTTAAATAAATAATTATTTGTAAAAAATTATGAATTAAATATTTTTGGATGGTTCTGTGTCACACCTGTTTGACATGTCATATTTATGGCATTTGGCAGACGCCCTTATCCAGAGCGACGTATTTTTACACAGCTAAGCAGCTGAGGGTTAAGGGCCTTGATCAAGGGCCCAACAGTGGCAGCTTGGTGGTGCTGAGACTTGAACCACTGAGATACCACTGCCCTAGTATTAAAAAAAAAAAAAAAACATGAATTAAAAATCATTATTTAGGTTAATGTATATTTTACAAAATGAAAATGTACAGCTTTTAAACCAAAAAAGTTTTTGTTGCATCGGTAATTTTTTTTTTTACTACAAATACAAGCACACACACACACACACACACACACACACACACACACACACACACACACACACACACACACACAGCCTCCCTTTGTCACATTTTGTTGTAGCAGACCAATCTCCTTTTGAGGTATCCACTCTCCTCCCCTCATTTGGGATTGTTTTGATGACCCGACCCTCATTCCAAATTAATTGAATAGCTCTGGTATAAAGCTTGGTTTAAACCTCACAATAATGGTTACAATTAAATCATATATGCTGTAATTCTTTGCCTTATCACCACCTGTTTTGCCACAGCTATTTAGAAATCTGTGTAAACTGGGAGGAATTTCTCTGTGTTCTACAGTTCAGCATGCCAGTTTTCAAGTATTTTCTGGCAGCAGTTGCAGCCACATCTCAAAGTTTCTTCAGGAATTTTTCTAGTTAACAATTATAATCCAAGGCGAGGTGGATCTTACTGAACATTGAGAGAACTATACAATTCTATTCTATTCTATTATTCAAGAAGAACTATACAAATCTACTTTATTCTGTACTATTAAACTTGTTAATTTTAGTATATCTTCATAATAACCAAACACTAATGTAATGTGTCTTGTCATTTCTCTGCACCATTTCTCTTCCTTACCACCTAATAACTATTAAACTTAATCAACATCTTCAAACAGGAAGCAGTTAATCAAAAGAGTAGCACCCAATGGCCCTCATATGAGAACTGTGCAAGGACATACACACAATGTAGTTGGAAGAAAATATAATGTCCTCATATGAGGACAGTGGGGTCTCAAGAGGTTAAACCAAACAGGAACATCACAATTTGATCTCTGGTTTAAAAAACATTATTCTGAGTGGATAATGCTTGAATCTAAATGACACACAGTTTATCATGGCTACTTGGAACAATTGGTCTCATCATTATCATGCTTTAAATTAGAAAAATAAAGCATAACACTCTCATTATAGTTCTCATTTTTCTTGTGTTTACATTAAGTACATACTAAAACTGTGAATGAGTTTAAAATTCTATTGAGTGTGATTGACTTCCATTTCCATGTAGTATACTAAAACCCTAAATGAAAAAGTATTAAAAAAATTATGCCATGATTTTTACCCAAATTCAACTGCTGAATAGTCATGTAAAGGTCCAGTAAATGTCCAAAATACTAGTCTATATTTGTTAAATAGCCCTTCATTTTAAAAATATAAAAGTGTTTGAAACTAAGATGGAGCAGATGGAAATTTTGCAACATGGACTTTTTAAAAACCTTGTTGTGCCGAACAGTTTTCAGAGATTGAAATAGTTCTAGAAAGTTCTAGTTAATTGATTGTATGAACCAAATTCATGTCTGTCATTTCTTCATAAACCAAATTTACATTTATAATAATGCCTGTTTTGTTTGGTAATGGCACTGATGCTATTTAGACCATTTTTTTCAAACAACCATAACACAGTCCCTTTGATAAATAAATAAATAAATAACAAACCAAAAAAAAAAAAAAAAACAAACAAACTTCCAATTTGTTATTAATAAACTTTATGTGTAAGAATATGTGGACACCCATATTACACCCATATGTATATTTTGAAAATCCCATTCCAGATTTATTTCTCTCTTTGCTGTTATACTAAGCTTTAAGTTATTATATTATTAAATACTTTGTTTGGGATCTTATATACTGTAATTTGTATGATGTATTATAGCTTTAAACAGTGTATATTTGTATTTTTAAGGAAAAAAAGGAATGACGTACTGCCGCTTTAATAACAGGCATTTAGAAAGCCAAGAAAGGGTGTCTTTTTTTCTGTTTTTTTCCCCCTAAGCTCTGTTTTCCTCCCCTTCTTCAGTTTCCCTTCACTCCGCTCTGAGGTCAGACTGGAGACTCTCTGCTCTACCACAGCGATGCTGCTCCTCACTCTCATGTCTCTCTCTATTGGCCTTGTGAAGGCAGGTCAGAAGAGACCCTCAGACCTTGGTGAGACCCTGAGGGAACATGTGGCTCTGAGCCAATTAACTTTAAATGAAATGTTTAAGGAGGTGGAAAAGCTGATGGAGGACACACAGCAGAAACTAGAAGAGGCCGTGCATCAGGTAGGACACAGCTTCTCATTCTCCCTGCAGCCAAAATAACTCAGCTTTTTGTTCATTTTGAATAAATTCCTGATGTGGATAACTGAGGCTGTAGAGGTATGATCAGCTGGTTCAGGTGAGTTTGAAGCTTCAATGATTTAGGAGACAAAAGTAAAAATCCCCTAACAAATGATATACACTACTTTATAGAGATTCCTTTAGACCAAACCACATGGAATATTGAATTTTCTGATCTTATATGAATTTCTTTATTTGTTACATTATATGGGTGCGGTGTGTAGGATTTTAAAGTGTTTCTAGTCCTACTGTATTATACTGTAATAATAGACATCTATTCAATCTACTCCCATTAGTTTCTTTTCTCTTTAGTTTTTAAAGCTCAGGCTTCTGTTTACACATTTCTGGGCTGTAAATTAGCCCCACCCACATCTTGGAAAAAATTGAGGAGGAGTTTACTTTTCCCCTGTCATTCTCTTGAGTTATCAGTGCTCTTGAATGCAGCAATTTCATAAGTATGTGAAAAAACTTTCAGGAAAGAAGAACTCATGACTTCACCGGAAACAGAGCACAATTAAATGGTTATGTTTTCCACTCTATGATTTATTCACTCGTCTTCAGTAAACAAATTATCCATGTCTAAGTTGTGCTGAACTGGACCCTATCACATGAATACTGGAACCTTCTGAATTGTTTATTCGGGATACAGATTTAGACAAGAAAGTAAAGCTGCTTGGTGACAATAGTGAAGGAAAGAAAAGGCTGTTTCCCTCCTGCCTTGTATCGGGAATACAATATATTATAAGGCGGGACTTTCGACTGAAGCCATCGTCTAAGGATGCTCATTTATAATATCCATTTAGGACACCATTTATGGTTGCATCTTGCCATCTTGCCATTATGCTTTAGTTGGTTGGTTAACTAAAATTATATAAAGCAAATTTATTGGTTTACATTCACAAATTCACTTTAATGTGGAGCTCAGAAAACCGTAAGCGATACCTTAAACTGTAGAAAGTTTGAAAGTATCGAAGAACAAAGAAAACATGAGGTGGCATAGTGGTTAGAACTCACAGAGTTCCTGGGTTTGTGTCCTGGGCTTAATGAGAGTGTTTTGAAATTTAAAAAACAGATTACTGAATTATATGGATTTAAAGGTACAGTGAGGAAAATTTAGCAGTATCTATCTATTGGTGATGCTCCAGCTTGCAACCAACTGAAATTTCATTCACAACCCATCCCATTTGAAGCCTGTATGGTTACTGTAGATACATGGAGGTGCCAAATGGTAACCTCCATGAAAGAGGACCCACATCCCATTTAGCTATAAACAGCTTATATTAAGATTCCAAAAAAATACAAAAAAATTCTAAAAGTGACTTTAGAATAATGAAAACTTATTTAATGACGATAAACTTAATTTCTGCTAATAGATTCTCCAAAATTTGACACACTATACCTTTTAAAAAGAAAAATATTGCAATCATATCTCAATTTCCATTTTCCCTTCTACACTTTTGCTTGTGCACTCTTTTGTAGATGGCGAACGAGACCTCCAGGTCTCTATATGAACACCGTTTGCCTTTTAGCCAGCAAAATTCTGATGTGACCGGAGCAAAGGTGGGTCTTCACCCTCTCACCCACAGGACAGTAAAAACTAATCAGTAAATATGACTTTATTATTTAACTTCTCATTTATATAATATCACAGTGTTGTTAAAGTCTCAAATCCGAGAGCTATTTATAGTACACTCAGTTTAATACTGTGTGATATGGTTTCTATTGTAACATAAACAGGGAGCCTATAATGGATGCGCCATTTAATATAAGACTAATAATAAATAATGTTATGTAATATAATCCATGATATTGTGATGTATTCTGTAATATTTTATGCATTGAGTGTCTAGAGTTGTTTATTTTCCACATTGTTTATGGACAGAAGAGTCTGTGGTGTTTATTGCTGCAATAACATAACTGATAGCAGAAACTTACTGAAATTTGTTTAGTCAACCTTCTCAAAGAAGCATGGTGGAACGTGTATTAATAAACAAGCAGAAAGAGAGCTCTGAGAGTGCAAACCTCAGCCAAGCCCAGCAATCCCCCACATTATCCTAAACGTCAGGAGTCATCCTATCTCACAATGTTAAAAAAAAATCCTTTATTAAAAAATTCCTGGATCCAGAATTAGATCCAGATCATCTAACAGAGCCTCCATACAAAGCCTCACTTCTGGAAGAAATTTCAGAATTCTGAATTTGATCCAAAACATCTACAAAATCTAATAGAGCATTATTTGTCCAAAACCCCATGTCTGGTAAAAACAAACAAACAAAAAAAACAAAACTAACACATTTTTGTGCAATTCTGTTTAACAAGCAAACACGCAAACCTGTGGCAGAACATAACCTTCTTGGCTGGGGTAATAAAAAGACTCTCAGGTACTGCCAACTCATTGAGATATAAGAGGAATAAAGCACTTTGGGGAAGCATGTTATAGCAAAATTGTTGTAACAAGCAACATTATATTTACCTTTATATATATATATATATTAACTATGTTAATTATTCATTCATTCATTCATTCATTTTCTGAACTGCTTAATCCTAATTAAGGTCGTGGGGAAGTTGAAGCCCATCTCAGTCAACTCCTATGTTAATTATCATTCTTTAACCTCACACCCACAACTGCTTTACTCCGTGATTTTACTTTGTTCCTGAAAACGCTTCCATTTATTTCTCCAGGGCTTAGAGAGTGACTCAGGAAATACACTTTTCTCTGCACCATTCATTCAGGAGAGCCGCTGGAACGAGTTGGACCATGTGAGCATACACACACACACACACACACACACACACACACACACAGGTCCAATACCCTACTGCAAAATTTATTTCAGTATAAGCAACATTTTTTGTTTGTTTGTATGTCTGTTATTCTTTAAACTCATTTCAGACAGTCGTTATTACTAGCACCCATAAAACGATTTCAGCCATACTTAATGGATGGTTTGAGGATCGTAACATCATGCAGCAGTCTGTAAACCGATCACCGCTTTTTACGAGCTGTGTACCAGGACAGCTCATTGGAGATGGAATTATTTACATTTCCACAGGGAAAGCTCGATGTGAGGAACTAATTTGTGAAAAGCAGATGGTACGTGTTTGGGCTTGATCCATTTTACTGTCACAACTCGCACAACATGTTTCGAGTGCCTCATGAGTCACACAGCTCCTGATTCAACATTTCCCCTAATTTTATTTTCCTCTCGCAAATCCTGCTTGCAAACTCTGAAACACATGTTGTTGTAGACTGGAAAATATTATTTCATTTAATGACTTTGGGCACCAGACATAGTGTCATAGTTTAATAGTCACTTCCTGTATTTGTAACAAAATGATAAAATTCTAACTTGCTGTGTGATGTGTGTTGTTATTGGATATAAAATGCCTGGTTTTAGGCAGTAATAGTTATGCTTAACATTGCCAAAAAGCAGATGAACAGGTTTTAATCCCACTCCAAGGCTGCTAGCATGACATTAGAAGCAGTGTTGTGGACTATCGCTGGCAGTCGTGCTGTGTTTACTGTGATTAGCTAGTCTGGAAGGAATGCTTGGAAAGCAGGGTTTGAGGAGTGTGGTGAGGGAATGAAGCGTGGCACCAATAATCCTGCCGTGATGCCACTGCATAGGTTAGCATAGCGCTACGTAGCAACCCATCATTAAGTGGTTTTAAACAGATGACTGTGATGACGCCATTCAGGATGATAGACCTGCTACTGTATGCTCTTTGTGCATGTAGAGTACACATTGCTACTAAGAATGTGGAAACAATCTCAGCACATAGGCTGTTTGACTTAAGTCTGGTCTCTAGATATTTTTCTATATTAACTGGGACAGTTATTGCATTGTTTAAATATGATCTAAGTCTTGATTAAGAATTTGATTGACTCCGAATAACTGGTGCAAAATATAATTGAAATCATAGCAATAAAAACATCTTACAGAAATGTAGCTAGAATTTTATTTTATAAGAATTCCACACATAAAGTAAAGAGAACCTTAGTAAGCCGATTTCTAGGCGTTTTTGTGCTGTTCAACCTTGAAATCTTTGCCTTATTCTACTGCCAGACCATTTCCCCCATTTTCATAAAAATAAAAACTTAAAATAAGCAACATGATTTGTCAATAAAAGCTAATTTTAAGCTTGAAATAGGTTTAACAAGCTTATATTCATCAAAATAATTCATTAAAGAAAACTATTAGTTGAAATTTTTAATATTTAAATTTAAACTTTTTGCATTTTTGATTATCCACAGATTTTCTATATTACCTATAATTAATAATTATGTGCGGAAGGTGGGGAGAATTTCACTGAGTGACATCCACTGAGCCTGAGGGAAAAAACAGTTTCCATATATACTAGTTGGGAACATTAAAAGCAAACTAGTTCCACTATTTTCTTGAATTTATAGGATATTAGAGTCAGTGACCATGACAAGCCATAAGTTTTGATTTGGCATTTTGATTCAGGCATTTTCCCGAGTTGGAGAGGTGGATAATTACCCTGAGAATTGTATTATAGAAAAATACTATTAAAATTATAAATATACATATATGTAGGAGAACAGCTGAATGTTTAGTGTGGTAGTGTGTAAGAAATGTTTACCATATCCAAGCCATACTTGACTCTGTATGCTCTGGAATATCTGGTCTCAAGTGTGTGTTGCGGTGGGGAGCACAGAGCGTCTCCTCCCTCTAACTGCTTTGTACTTCAATGTCCAGCTTTTGCACTGCTGGATTCATTTAACTCACTCTCTTAAGGGGTTCCATAGTGCTGTAAAGCAATATATATATATATATATATATATATACAATAGTGTGCAGTGAAAATTATACACCACCACCTTTGTCTAAAAGGGCTCCTAATAAAAAGAAGTTAAAATTTACTTCTCTATAATTTTTTTGTTGAAAATGTATTGAATAATGCTCTTCCAGGCAAGGACAACCAAAAAAAAATAATTCCGACAAGTATAATGAGGTAAAAGTGTGACTAATAAATAAAAACACTGAAAATACCAATTTTTCTGAAAAACTGAAAGGTGTCGCAAATTTAATTTTTTTGACTTTTGCATAACTTGAATAATCTTCAAACCATATGGAATGGTTTAGTGAGTGAAGAAATAAAAAATACAGTGATGATTATACTCTTATCAAAATGAAGGTAAATCAGAAACCAAGTACTATTCAAATATTTATTTCATGTATTATTGGATCATATTGATGAATAAGTAAACAAACATAGTGATCACAAATAGTGATAACAAAAATAACAATCTTTTGTTGAGAAAAAAAAATTTATTGTGGCCACCCTTTACTTTGATTACAGCATTTGACATTTCAGGCATAGCGTTCACATATTTTTTTATTTCTTCACTCGCTAAACCTTTCCACATGGTTTTAAGTTCATTCATGCTACGCAAAAGTAAAAAAAAAAAGAAAATTAAAAAATTTCTGAAAAATTGGTATTTTGCACAGGTGTCTCTTTAACTCACTTTAAGAGTTCATGTATATACTATGCAGAGACTTAATGAGAAGTAAACTTAAACAAGATTTTTTTTTTATATTTACATATTTTAAACATTAGAGAGGCCAGGCGAGCTCTATGCTTAGCCGGGCTCAGTGCTATGTAGCTAATGGTATTTGTTCATTCAGAGCTTAGTACACACTACAACATGCTCCATAATGGTGTCCTATTTCATCCTTACTGACCGCCAGAGGCGGTGCTTCAGCACTGAATGCATCCATCTCGTGCATGCGCAGGTCGAGTGTTTATATCAACAAAGTCACTCGTGACCAAATATCTTCCGGTGGTGTCAGAGGATCTGTTCCTGTTCATCTTCTCGCTTCGCAGGTAACCGCATGTCAATGCGCTAGCCCAAGCTAAGGGGCTAAAATAACGAACAACCTCGTTGCTGGTAGCCTTGTGACGTCTAGTCGGAGCTGCGGAATATTCGCCCTCCAAAGGCTGCAACAGACCCTGTTCGGGATCATCATCCCCGGTCGGATAAGTTTATCTATTTCTTTCTAAAGAGAGCCATACAACCTGCTGTACTCAGCTTGGTTATATTTGTTTTGGGCGAACGTAGTGTTCTCGCTCGCGCCTTGTATCGCTGAGATTTATGTTTTGGTTTACACTTGTGGGTGACAGTAGTGCTCTCGCTCCCCCTCCCAGCTTCTTTACCACTGTATGTGGGTGTGGGCATTCTTATCCTCGGTGGCGGTGGTGTTCTTGCTCCAGCCCCGACGTAGTAACTCCCGCTATTGTAAACCAGCCGCAGATATTGTGCTAGCTGTCAGTGCGTTTTTTGCACTCACTTTGTGTTGGCCCGTTTAGCCGCCTGATTGGTGCACCGTAAGTGCATTCGTTTTTTGTTACTCGTTCAATAGCAAATATCCTCAGTTGGTGAAGGCATATATTGGTGACGGCAGTGTTTTTGCTTCCTCTCCCAGTTTAGGTGTCCACAGTTGGTCGCAGTGCTCCCGCTCAATCCAACTCGCCTAGTTTCCTCCTCGCAGCATATATTGGTGACGGCAGTGTTTTCGCTCCCTTGATAGACCTAAACGTCGGGTTACTCAGACACCATGTCTCCCTTCAAAAAGGGTTAAGGAGTCCAACCTTGCCTCCAAGGTAGAGAAATTGACCAGGGAAATGGAGAGCATGAAGTCTCTCCTCCTGGCTTTTCAGTCTGAGTCCTGTACAGAGGTGCCAGATGCTCCTGCCCCCCTGGTGGACATTTTGGAGCCACAGGTGAATGTGCTCCTCATGGCTGGCCTTTTCTCATGCGACATCTGACGCCAGGGCTCTGGCAGCCATGCAGGGTGCACCCAGGCTTGGCTTGGGCCGCATGCCAGCAATTAAGTCCACTATAGCGGCTCCAATCGTCACCCCTGACAAGGCTCTCAGACCGGATGCTAGATGTCCTCGTCCCCAGTGTCGGGTTACGGATGATCTGCTCTCTAAAGCCTATGAT
>JAOUQZ010000001.1:29933853-29959177 GCA_028564935.1 Neosilurus hyrtlii
TATATATATATATATATATATATATATATATATATATATATATATATATATATATATATATATATATATATTTTAAACCAAACCATTGAAACACACCATATTCGATTTTATGCATTATAATAATCCTGTAATTTGATCTGTATATTTTAAACCGTTACGGAAAAAGAATCACTATCTTCTGACCGATCCAAACCAAAAACTCAACAGTGCTGAGGAATGAATCAGGATATTTATAAATATATACAAAATGTGTAAATGTGCAGGCATGGTTGCGTAGTGGTTAGCACATCCACATCACAGAAAGCAGGCCTTGGGTTCCAGTCCCAGGCTCAGTGAGGCCTTTTTGTGTTCAGTTTGCATGTTTTCCCTGTGCTTGCATGGGTTTCCTTTGGGTAATCAGGTTTACTTCCACAGTCCAAAGACATACACATTAGGCTAAGTGGTTGTTTTAAATTGCCCCTAGGTGTGATTGTGAATATTTGTGCATGTGTGTGTTGGCCCAGCTGGATTGGTGAGCTGTTTAGGGGGTACACCGCATTCGCCCAGAGTCAGCTTAGATAGGCTGCAGTCTCCCCATGACCATAGTAGGGTTAAGTGGTTCATCAAATAAATGAATAAGGTAATGTACACCATAAAAAAATTACTATAAATGGCTGAAAATATATTGGGGAATTATTATATGAATAAAAATTGCTGCTTGTTGGAAAATTGCTGGACGGAAATAAAGTACTCCAGAAAGTGGAGTTATTTGGAAAATTACATCTTACATTACTACAGCAGTAAAAATAATTCCACTCTGCATCAGGATGGATTGCATTTACAAATTGTTATTTTCCTAGCACAACATGTCCACAAGTATGTAAAAATTGGAGCCATGTTTCATGGAAAGTGTTTCAGTGCATGGACATGGTCTACATTTTTCCTCAACAGTGACTAAACTTGTCACTGCTCTTCTAACTACACCATACCATTAAATGTTTTTCCCCTTTTCATATTGAGTGTATATCATTGGCAGGTGATTTTGCTCAGCCTGTATGTCTTCCACTTCCTGGTGAGAGCTTTCCACCAAAGACCACTTGCATTGTTGCTGGATGGGGACGAATGAAAGAAAGTAAGGAAATAGAAGGTTCTTTTCCATGATTCATGTACTTGATGCAGTGGACACCAACCGAGTCCATGGCAATCTACACTCCTGCAGGATTTTACCTCCAACCAAAATCTAACACACCTCTTTTAGCTGATCAATTACTCCTGGAGCCAAGGTCTATAAGAGGGTAGATCTCCACCAAACAGACCACTGGGAGGTGACCACTGCTTTCAGAGATACTTTTTTAAATGTTAAACTGTTATGACTATTTTCAGGAGGTCGGATGGCTTCAGTTCTTCATGAAGTGCAGTTGGACTTGGTGGATCCAGCCATCTGCAAGCACATCCTACAGACCCTCAGACCAGGACTACAGAACCTCACAGTGCTGTGTGCTGGACCAGAGAAAGGAGGGAAAGATGCATGCCAGGTACTCACCCAACTTCCATGAGCCACCTTTCTAACCTACAGAGGCCCCTCTGTTCTTATTTGAAGACATCACATTTTCTCCCAACTACATTGCATGTATATCCTTCTAAGATTCCCATATGCCAAACATTTTGCCAAACATCTTCGTGTTTGGGGACATTGATCAATTTGATAGTTAGTATATTAGGTATTCATGAACCTTGTCAGAAATGACAAGGTCCTGCAATAGTTGGTTGCCACCACATTCTAATCAGGAGCAGTAGAAAACTAATGCATTAATGAAATAAATACTTGCTGCATTCCATAGGGTGACTCAGGTGGTCCTTTGCTGTGCCCCCGGGCTGATGGAGAGTGGGTGGTGGTTGGAATCACGTCTTGGGGAAAAGGATGTGGACGCAGCTGGATCAACAACATGATGAAACCTCTGATTGGACGAAGCTCACCCGCAGTGTTCACTGATATCTCTAGGTTCATCAAATGGTTGTTCCGGAAAGGTTTGCCTCGTCTCTGTGTTAGCATTAGCACAGTTTAGAAAAATTATATATTTATATATATATATATATATATATATATACAGTTTTTAATGATCTTTCCCATAAAATCATGAGGTTTATGGGAATAAAACTGAAATACAGTATGTGGCTTTCAGGAAAAGTAATTTCCCAGTTAAGTGTCCAAGATGAAGCTCTAAAAGGCAGTGAGGGAATCATACAATACCCTGTTCAACCTGGCCTGAACTACAGCGACAATGAGTAAGTCCTCAATGTTACAGGGTTCCTTTGTATGGTGAGAAGGCTGACAGTGGCTTGTTATTGCTTTGTTGGCAGTGTGTGCACCTGGTCTATCACTGTACCAAGTGATAAAAAAATCCTGTTGGAGTTCTTGAAGTTTGACCTGGAAAACCACCCTCGATGCCAAAGTGACCATCTCACTGTGTTAGCTGGTGAAGACCTCCCTATAGGTGAGGAAAGATATGGAAAGAAAGTGTGGACCAAAAAGGTTTTATTAAAGGTTAGGGTTCATTTACTCATCCAGAGTCTCAGTGGAACATTGTGTACAGTAGGAATCCACATTCATTCTTACCAAGGGCCAATTTAGCATGGCCAATCCACCAACATATTTTGAGAGGTTTTAGAAAACCAACAGACCATGAAAAACTCGATAAGGATAGGAAGCTCAGTAAGAGAAATGTTACTGATAGATTGGTGTCCCATCCAGGGCATAACCCCACTTCTCAGGCCTATCTTGGAAATACTGGGTGTGTATTGGATTATACCTTAGATGTACACAGCAGACCATGGCAAAGCTCAATGCACACATACAAATAATTTCCCACACCCACACACAGTGGAAATTTAGTGGGGGCAATCAGGTTAAGCCCCTGTCAAATATCAGGTATACAGCAGGTCCACAACAAAAAAACTGGGCAAATTGCTTGAACAGCTTCAGGCATATCATATGAAACTCATCTGTTGTGTGACGAAAATGCCATCGTAATCCCATGTCATAAAGATTTCATTATGTTAAATGTTTTTTAGTCTCAGTAATTTATCTAAGTAAAAAAAAAATCATTGCAGGTTTTTTGTATAAGGTGATTTGCTGGCAATGTTCTAGAAGGTGAAGGAAACCAAAGAGTCTAAAATAAAAGACATGATGAGAACTTCTGAAGCTCTAGACAGGCAAAAAAAAACTTAGGATCAAACCGAGACAACTAAAAAAACAGACAGGAAACTGAAAGCTGGGGAAGTGGTGGCACTGTGGTTAAGGTGGTGGCTTATAGATCTGAAGGTCATGGGTCCAAGCCCCACTATCACTGAGTTGTCACTACTGCCCCCCAGTGCAGCTAACTGGGTAATCAAAGAACGGCCATGTCTCTCACTGTCTGTTGTGAGAAGCATGTAAAAGATCCATTGCTGACTTTCGAAAAGAGTAGGCCATTGGATTGCCATCAGCATGTTTCTGCCCTGCAGTGGCATGGTGAGCTGTCCAGGGTGTTCTCTGTCCTCACCCAGAATCGCTTGAGATAGACGCTATACTCCCCGCGACCCTAATTAGGATTAAGCGTTTCAGAAAATTAATGAATGAATCAAACTAATAGCTGAAATCAGTAGGATGGCAAAATTTGGCAATGTTTCACGGTAAAATTGAGCAGTGTTTCTTAATACTACATATAACCATGTGTCTTTTTAAATAATTTTTTTTTGCTCTGTATCTGCAATCAGGTCGATTTTGTGGCAGCAATTCCCCGGCACCACTGCTTATACACTCCAACACCACCAAGCTTCAGTTCGTGTCTGATTTCAGTGTCTCAGGCTCAGGCTTCTCCATCCGTTTTAGTGCTGTTGATAATGAATACACTTTTGGTAAGTTGTGGACTGAATGGCTGAACCTGCCAAGCCACCAAACGGTTTCTAGCAAAACTGGTTTCTGGAAAACTTGACTGAATTGATAAATCAGGGTAGTGATAAGGTAAAACATGGTGTGAGGAAGAGAAGTGAATAGGTTTTTGATGCTCATTTATACAGTACAACCTCTCACAAAATATAATGGAATCATCACACTTAGAGGATGTTTACCCAATTATTTTACTTAGAAGAAAGCAAGGAAATCAAAGATATGACACAAAACAATAATGATATTAATAATTATTAAATAAAGGGAAGTGTGATATGGAGAATTATTTAGATTGGCAGGGAGTTATGTGCTGAGGGGATTACCACTAATAATAATTCTCCATATCATATGAAAACTGAATTTTATGATTATTTTATTATTTATTTAAAATATTGTCAAGTCCAGACTCTGATGGAAAGCACATAGTAGCTGGTGAGCTGGTGAGTGATCCTCGCTATCGCCTTTTCGAATTCACTCTAGACAAATCCCATGAAAATATGGAATTAAAGTATTTAATGGTAAGGACAACAATTAGAATTTTTTACTACTAAATGCGTATTTATTGGCTTGCTGCGAGCAGCACACTTCTAGCCTTGAGAGCGAGCAGCTATTTTCTCGCTAGCTTTCTCTGGGAGAATGGGGAGAGGAGAAATATAGATAGCAAATAAGATAGACAGACTACATACTACTGACAGTGCTGTTGGGTGTCCGAGCTTTGCCCCTCTGTCTTGGATGTTGCTACTCACTCTCATGTATGGCTTACATGAGCTTAAATAGTAGAGAAAGTAAAATTTAATTATGACAGCTCAGAGCTGCAGTGCACCACTGTAAATTGTATGTCTGCTGTGGAGCATAACCTATGTATCTTATATGATATCTATGAGGAGGAACATTGGTGTGTGCCACTTATTCCTTTTTCTTATCTAATTATTTCAATGACACATAAACTGGCTCGTAGAAGAGTACCAAGAATTCGCTGATGGCTTTCCACCAATCAGAAATTAGAAAATATTTTATATGAATAATAATGGACATTATACAGCAAGTTGGAAATTTGATTTTCAAAAAAATTCTCCTGCCATCACCATCTCACATACACTGGAGCATAGATAATAAACAATTGCTAACAATTGTTAGATAAACAATGTCTAATTTCTACATATTTCCATCATTAGCCCTAATTCTTACTGCTAATTATAACACTCTGCCTGGCTGGGTTCAGTATGTGCACTTCTCTACACAGGTATGTGCTTGGCACTTGAGAGAGCTTTTGCCTCCTGAGACCTCAGTATGTGACACAGGACAGGTGGGTCCCTTGAGACCTTGTGCTGGCGGTGCCATGACCATAACGACAGCTGAGCCAGAGGATGCTACAGTGACTGAGACACACACACACACACACACACACACACACACACACACACACAGACACACACACACACACATCCCATGTGAGGCAGGAGTGGTTGATCAAAACACCACTACAGCACTTTCTCTCCCACAACATGACCCCCAGTGGAAAGAAACATAACACCGTACAGTGCTTGTAACTGGCATTGTCTGTTGGGAAATGAGTGTGTGTGTGCGCTCTGTGCTCAGCCATGCTTGGCTTCACCAATTCCTCCTCTTTTGTGTTTGTTCAGGGCCAGGCTGTGGCACAGTGGCACTGTTTCAATCCCCGGCAGTCGTGCAGAGCCCTAACTACCCACGATCCTATGACGACGACACCCACTGCCGCTGGGTAATCTATGTCCCTGAGGGTTATGTTGTCAAGGTAACCAAGCCTGAGGGTCATGGTCAGGGCGTAAGGCTGGCACGGTCAGCCCGTCTCTAGACATGAATGCATTCATTGGCTGTTTGAATATGCAGTGAGAGTGGAGACCTCACGATCAGTTTTCCAGACCAGAGAGAACGCGATACTTGATTCCATTAGAGTAGGGCTGAGGGATATACCCGTTTAGGTAGACACATACTGATTCACATAATGATATGCAGTTTTCAAAAGTGAATAATAAACAATAATAAATAATAAATGAATCAAAGAACTAGGATTGTATTGTAATAGAGACATGTGCCAAGATGGTGTGATACTGCTGAGCTGTGTTCCTATTCACATCACAGAATTGGTTACTTTTTCTGTAAGTGTCTTATTCTCCTCAGATCGCAGCAATTTGATAAATACATTGTTGTGGAACATCTTCTAAAATGCCAACCATAATGCGCATAATACAAAACATAGTTTACTGCTTAACATACATGATGATCTTTGACACTCATCCTTGCTCATTTGTGAGAGGTGACCTGCTTTAAAACGTACCAGTATCGGTCATCCTCCAGCATAATTTGTGCATATGTAAAGTGATACAGACGCTTATTTTAGCATAACTTTTTTGGTTATTTTAACAAAAAAAATGTTTTCTTTAACCGTGGAGCAACATTACCAAGTTTCCTTTAGTAAAGGATGGTCCATGTGTACAGTATGTTAAAAGAAATATGAAAGGAAGCAACAAAACTTTCTTATGCATTGAGAAAATTCGACCAACTCTTATCTTGGCTACTGCGTAAATACTTTCCGATTATTTAATTCAGCTGGGAACCTTCATAAACAAAAATCACCCTATTAAACTACAGCCTATGGGAGCATCCCAAAACCTTTTTTTGTCATTTCCTCTTCCCTTGATTCTTGCTTGAGCCTGAAGTTCTTCTGGTCCGTCTATTTTTGCTGACAGTCCCAATACCCTTATTTGTGCATTGAGGAGCGAGGATTGAAGAGCAAGGAAGGAACGATGAATGAGAATCGAGAAGTGATAAGTTAGGATACACAAGAGTATCCTTTTCTGAAGAGTTACACGCCAGTGTATAAATTGCCTGTCTCTTACAGCCACTTTTATACAGCAGCTCCAGCTGTGCTGCCATCATCAGAAGTTGCTTAAGAAACAGGTTAAAACATGTTTCCTCAAATTTTTTTATGTTTACATTTGATTTTTATTAAGAAGGTAGATTATTTTAATAAGCATAAATTTGCTCATACCAAACTTCATGTTGTCTGATAACGGCATGTCAGGGAACCCATTTCATACATTCCAGTACATATCTACTAAATTATAAGCAAAAGATTACTTGATACAGTGCAGCTGAAAGTCAATATAGTATTGTAATTTAAAAGTTCGTTACAGACCTGCATCCATTTCTGTTTTTTGTTAGCATATATAATTGAGTTCTTTGTTTACACTGTAATTGGTATAATCTATAATGTGGTATTACATGAATCGTTAACTTTTTTAAAATTTTTCCTCAGCTTGACTTTGCTGACTTTGACTTGGAGGAGACTGAAGGGTGTCAATATGACTCGCTCTCTATATTTGGAGACTTTGAAGTCAGAGAGCAAATCGGTAAACTGACCAAAGCTACTCTTTCTAAATTCTACAACTCCACAGCATTGTTAGTAAGAGATGTGCACTGCATGCAAATGCTTTGCCTAAATTTAGCTGTATAGTTATGCTAGATAATTAGCTAGTTATTATAATTAATGCTAATATTTAATAACCTCCAACATGGTGTAAGTGTATTATGTTGAAATTAGTACTTGTGTGTGTGTGTGTGGGTGTGTGTGTGTGTGTGTGTGTGTGTGTGTGTGTGTGTGTGTAAAAGTGGTCTTGTGTGGTCAGAGCATTCCTCCCCCTGTGCTGAGATTTGGCAGGATGATAGTTGTGCAGTTCATGACAGATAGCAGTGTGTCTGCCCGCGGTTTCAGTGCTAATCTCTCAGTCATCAGCAAAAAGGGTGAGTGTGTCAACAGACACAAACATGCAGAGCTAGTGCTCATCTTACAGACAACAACACAACTCACACCCACATGGACACTGTGTATATATTACAAATACCCTTGTGAAGCGATCAATCTGCAGTGATAACAAAGAGACTCAGTTTCTAGAACACTCCATGGCATCTGAACCAATGGGACGTCGTTAAAGTTATACTAGACCACTAAGATACTCTTTTAAAAATATGTTAAATGCACATAGCAGGCAAAATAACTGACACTAAAATATAATTTTCTGTATTTTTTGATAAATTACTGAAGGTGAGTGCAGTCCTCTTTAAAAATCTGCTAAAATCATACAGCCACAGACAGACATCAAAAGTGGAGATAGGGCAGATAGAGTAGTAGTGGCTCAGTGGTTACTGATTCGAAGGTTGGGAGTTCAGTGCTCAGTAGCACTGTTGGGCCCTTGAGCAAGGCCCTTGTGTAAACTGTTGTGTTAAAATTATATATGTAACTAGCTCTGGATAAGGACATCTGTCAAATACCATAAATGTAAATGTAAGTGGTGACAATAAAAAAGTAATAAGTGAGAAATTATTTAAAAGATATAAAACTAATAAAACAAGTATATACATATGAACGACTAGGTTGCTGGTTTGATTCTGGAGTTGTGTGGTGGCTGGGGAAATGAGCAAAGTTCTCCAGGTGGCACAATGAGGCTACCTGAGTGCTCCAAATGCGCTGAACTTTTATGTGTACGTATGGTCACTTTGGATGGGTTCAATGCAGAGCCTAATTTCCCTTGTAGAATTAACGGTGCATCAAAAAGAATAAATAAAAAACTTTTTTTAATCAGAGCTGGCGGCAGTGGTGGCCCGGTGGTAGGGTACTGGCTTACTGATCCGAAGGGGGCTCAAGCCCCACTTTCACAGGGTTGTCACAGCTGTTGTGCAGCTAACTGGGTTATCAAAGGCCAGTCATGTCTCTCACTGTCTGTGGTGACAGATATGTAAAAGAACCATTGCTGACTTTCGTAAAGAGTAGGCTGCATAGCCGTCAGAGTGTACTCTACCCTCGCTCAGAGTCAGCTGAGATGGGTGTCAGCCTCCCTGTGGCCCTAATTAGCGTTTCAGAAAATGAATGAATGAATGAATCAGAGCTGGCCCGATACGAAAGAACTAAAGGCCACACACTTGAAAATGATTTGAAATGTTCCACAAGTGAGCTTGATTTTTTGGTGATATTCAGTCGCATTATAGTCACACAAAAACACAATCAATTTTAAATTACTTAAAATGACCATTATGCATTAATATTCTGACTGTGTAAAACTGACCTATGACTATGAATCAGGCTTAAAATGTGGTACAGAGTGTTCTGTCGTACTATCTAATCCACAGACCTCCAAGCTGAACAGCATGAAGACCTGGAAGAAGAAGAAAACAATGTCAGCAGTGTTGTCCCTCTGGAATCCGAGACAGCTTTGTTCAATTCATACACTTTGTATTAGATTAGAGGTATGCACAGTTGCCTTTTTTTAATGCATTTTTTTTAATTTATGTGGATTGGAGATTTGGGGCTTTGAAATCTACATAGGTTTTATTTCATGCAACCTGTAATTGTATAGAGGTTATAAGGTTTTTATAAGGTTATCATTTATAAGGTGTCTTATATTTATATTGGCTGTGGTGTTGACTGGTAAAATTGTGTGTGTGTTGTAAATGTATATGAAATAAAATAACACTCTTTGTATACAATATATAGATGCGCTTCTTTTTACTCCTAGATTACACTTGGATTGGATTCCACAGTACTCTTGAGATTTCAGGAATGTGTTGGGAAAGTTACAGTGTAGTGCATAGAGATACATTCATACAGATGGTAGTGTGAAGAATCTGCACTCGGACAGCTATTTAATGTGTGCGGTTCTCTCATGATCACGTGGAATGTGTCACAGCCTAGCTGTGTCTGAGCTGGACGACTTTAAAGGGTGCAGAGACACACTTCTGCTTCTGTGAACATTTAAATGATTGTTAAATGAGGTAGGAGTATCATGATCTAGGGTGTTGCAGTTAGAAATGGTCAAGCTGTCTTTCATGCTGTGTGATCTGCTTTTCTTTTTAACTTACACTTATTCTTACTCTTCCTTCTTCCTACCTCACTGTTACAGTATTTACACTGTCATGCTCTATTACTTTTTTCTTCTATTTCATTCTCTCATCCTCTTTTATACTTTGTCCTGATTTTTCCCCTCTTTTAACGCATCATCGCTCTTTTTCATGCCACTTCCTTTTTCATTTTATTTATACTAATCATATATGTCTCTATTCCTCTTTCTATCCCTCCATTTTTCTTCATATTTATGTTATCAGACCATTAAACCTACAGCATTAAACATTTCTGAGAATCTATTAGCAGCAATTAAGTATATCATAAATAAATTAAAGTTAAGATTAATAAAGTTTTCAATCTAAAATCATTTTAAAAAAGGTAATTTATTTTCAGAATCTTAGAATAAGCTGTTTATATCTACATGGGGAGTGGGTCCCCCTCATGGAGGCTGCCATCTTGCAAGGATGGTTGCAGTCTAGAATCTCATCACTAGATGCTGCTTGTTACAGCTAAACTACACACTGAACCTTTAACATCTTTCTCTACTTGGTAATATTTACATTTTCCTTTTCTCTTCCCTCTTCTCTTTCTACTTTTCCATTTCCATTTCTTCTCTTTTCCCTCCTGTCTTTTTCCTTTTTCCTTGCTCACCTCTCTCTCTCTCTCCACATATTATTTTTACTTTAATGCCCCTATTAAATCACCCTTTGCTTGACCACCTCTTTCATTCTCTCTTTCCTTTCTTTTATTTTTGTTTCATTCTTCTTTTTCATTTTTTATTCTCTTTCTTTTCTTCTTTTTTCTTTCTTCCCCTTTTGACCTTCATCACTATCTCCATTTTGGTTCTCTCTCTCTCTCTCATTCTTTCTCTTTTTCTCTCTTGTCCTCACTCTGTCTTATTTTCTTGACTTTGTTTTTAATACTTTTTTTTACTTGCTTACATATACTTTGAGTTGGTTACTGGAAACAAGCACAATAATGATATGCCTTCATAAAAAAACAGTTCACCTTCAGCATGCCCCTGTCTTTCTTTCTGTCCCTTTTCGGTCATCCCTCTCTCTGGAAGTTTCTGAAAGCTAGACAGATGGATATTGCCAAACATCTGTTTACCACCCCAACAGCCTCGGTGAGAAGCTTAATAACAGGGAATGAAATTAAACACAGAATCCTGTTTGTGCAGTGCATATGTGTGTGTGTGTGTGTGTGTGTGTGTGTGGTGAGAGAGAGAGAGAGAGAGAGAGAGAGAGAGAGAGATGACTCAACAACCTGACCTCACAGACCTGTAGCACTCTGTAGCATGACTATTTCTGGGGTAAAAAATAAGTAAACTTAGGAGATGGGATCATGCTATTCCTCATACAACCTGTACGAAATTCATGTCCACTTTAACAGAAAAAGACCAACCCTATACAACTGAACAGTATTAATATACAATAATGTAATATCTTGGAGTCAAGGGAATCTCCAGCAATGTTTACGGTAGCAGCTGTTTATAAATGTCAATGAAATTCCTAAGTACAAATTAATTTTATAAACATTATTTAAATTACTTTACTAGAATTGGTTTAAAAATTAGGTGCATTCTGTTTATAATGGTTCCATCAAGTTCACATTATACACTAAATAAAGAGGGGGGGTCACCCCACTTTATTTATGACCCTTCTGGGATGCATAGTTTTAATGCTTATTTACTGCAGTGCATTGTGGGATTGAGATCAATGGATAGTCACCACTATACTTCAGGTCATGACTAGAAATACACAATTCTATTTCTCATAGCATCTTCCACATAATGTAACAAAAGCTTCTAATTTGCTACATGATCAAGAACAAATGCGCTTACAGTGCCTTCTAGTGGACTACAAGCACCAGGATCACCCCTAGGTGTGAATGTGAGTGTGAATGGTTCTGTGACTGTTGGCCCTGCGATGGCCTGGCGAGCTGTCCAGGGTGTACCCCGCCCTCACCCAGAGTCAGCTGAGATGGGCGCCAGCGACCCTAATTAGGATTAAGCGGTTCTAAAAATGAATGAATGTCTTAAACAGGTATAAATTAAAATTTTGTTCATTTTTGTATTCTTTTTTTGCATTCATTACTCCTGCTTTATGGATGCTGTATCTATACAATGAACTGTATGCATACAGTATGCTCTGGTATACGTTACAAATAATCGCTGAAGATCATCCATTTTTAAAACATTACAGTGCGCACATATGCGTTATGACATCCTCTGAGACTCATCCAGTACAGCTCCTGCACCAACTTTCTTTCCAATCTAAACACTTGTGTTTGCTTAAAAGGGAAGAATCTGATCTCTAGAATGAAGGTAGGTCTATAGAAGGGCTAATGCTACAGTGTAACGGATTATCAAGACCTTCTACTCTGGAGGGTGTTTAACATATTGCCTTCAACCAAGGCTGGACTGGGAGAAAAAAAAGGCCCTGGAGTTTTTGGTTTAGACAGGCCCTCCACAGCCAATTGACTTTCACCTGTGTGCTTGTTGTCATATTTACCATACTATATGTATCGTGATGTGGAGAAGTGTAACATGTACCTTATATACAGCTCATTTTCTACAACCACTTCAGTCATCTCCATGCACTCACATGCAGCTGCAATTCAATAAAAATGGGTAACGAATAAATAAAGCAGATAAATTCATGCAATCACATTTAATTATAAAACGATTGTCAAAGATTAGTATAATTGTGTTTTCATTACTATTTATCTGACAAAGGTCTGAAATAAATGTCAGTAAGTTTGCATTAGATTACCTGTTTATGGCACATAAAATGTGATTTATATGAGACTAAGCAAGCAGAGGTAGACTGAACCTGACAAATCATAGGTCTATACTGAATAAGACCAACTGTAGTTTAATCCTTATGACATATAACATGTACTTTACTAAATAATACACGCTTGTTCTACAGAACTATGGTCTAATTTAATTTGTTCACTGTTTCTCTGAATTTATGTTGCTCTTTGTCCCTGTCCATCATATAGCCTTTTTGTAATGATTTATTTCTGTCATAATTTTGCTGGTTTTGTTCGTTTAATCAGGGGTTTTAACAAAAATCTTTCCTGTATAAGCTACAGCATTGCACACTCTCCCGCTGTAGGTCTCCCTCAGCCTGCCCCCTCTCCCCCTCCTGTGTTTCCCTGACACTCTCCCCCTGCAGGTCTTCCTCAGCCTGGCCCTCCTCCTCCCAGTCCTCCTTCTCCTCCTCCTCCTCCTCCTCCTCCTGTGTTTCCCTGACACTCTCCTCCTGCAGGTCTTCCTCAGTCTGGCCCTGGCCCTCCTCCTCCTCCTCCTCCTCCTTCTGTGTTTCCCTGACACTCTCCTCCTGCAGGTCTCCCTCAGCCTGGCCCTGGCCCTCTCCCTCTGTCAGCTCTCTTTCACAGCAAACTTCTTCAACAAGTGCGTCATGAGAAGAAGCACTGACTGCACTGGCTGCTGCAAACAAATCTGTAATTTTTAAACAGCTGGCAGCCTCAATAAGAAGATTCTTTAATTTTTTGTGGCATTGTTTTAAATTTAGCTGGCTATATCGCTCGCAATGCTGCGCTCTCACTCACCGGTCTGAGCAGCTAAGTGAGAATGGGTGGGACTCAGGCAGGCTGAATGCGCTTGCCCGAAGGGACAAATGAACAGGCGGGGCGGGACCACGTGAAAAAGGCCGTGCTATGGCAAACTGTTAACGTCCACAGACTGTTCAGCCACACAGTGTCTGACTGGACTGTTTTATAACACACACATTTTCTTCTGACCCTAGGTGTGAGTGTGAGTGTGAATGGTTATGTGTGTGTTGGCCCTGTGAAGGCCTGGCAAGCTGTTCAGGGTGTACCCCATCTTAACCTAGCATAGGCTGAGATAGGCGCCAGCTTCCTCGTGACCCTAAGTAGGATTAAGCGACTTAGAAATTGAATGAATGAATATTATTTTTAAACAATATTACTACTATTACTATAATTAAATAAATAATTTTAGCATCTCTACATGTATTGTTAAAGAAGAATTTAGCAATTCAAATTTTTTGTTTTTGGAAAAATAAAAAGAATAATAATTTACTAAATAATTATTTGTCACATGGGCAGCTCAGTGGTTACCACTGTCGCCTCACAACAAGAAAATTCTGGGTTTGAATCCCACAGCTGGCAAGGGCCTTTTTGTGTGGAGTTTACATGCTCCCTCTGGGCATTCCAGTTTCCTCCCACTGTCCAACGACAGCAACATGAGGTCACCGGCCTACACAAAATCACCCTTAGGTGTAAATGTGTGTGTAAATATCCCAGCTACTGGGGTTGCATGGGCTAGTTGTTGGTCCACAAGCCCAGGTAATTTGGGAGGGTTGAGTCAGGAAAGACATCCAGTGTAAAACCTGTGTCAAATCAAACATGCAGCTCATATGAAATATATAAAATAATTATTGGTAAAATGGAATGGAATGATACACTCACAGTTTTGTGTAATTTCATGTAGTATACTGTATGTGATCTGAGTTATCTGTACACTGTATCTAATCTAATAAATATTTCAATATGTTTACTTTTTAAAGTAAAAGTAAAAAAAAAAAACTTGAAGGATTTGGTGCACTGGGTAATGCTTGTCACAGCTCCAGTGTCCATGGTTCGATCCTTAGCTTGAAGCATTGTCTGTATGGTCTCATTGTGACATAAATGCAATAATAATAATGATAATAATAATGCGGGGTGTGATATGTGCTTTGAGGTAGGAGAGTGCAGGTCCATTTTTGGCTTTGTAGGCAAACATTAGTGATTTAAATTTAATGCGAGCAGCTACAGGAAGCCAATGGAGAGATCATAGCAGTGGAGTGGTGTGGGAAAATTTTGGAAGGGTGAAAACAAGCCATGCAGCTGCATTCTGGATCAGTTGCAGAGGTCAAATTGCGCTCAAAGGATTGAGGCCAGGAATGAGTTGCAGTAGTCAAGTCTTGAGATGACAAGGGACTAAACAAGTATCTAAGTGGCCTTAGTGGAAAGAAATGGATGTATCCTTTGGACGTTAAAGAGGAGAAATCGACAGTCGATTGAGAAAGATGAGTGATATGAGAAGAAAAGGACAAACAATTGTCCATGGTTACTCCAAGGCTTTGTGCAGTGACTGAATTAGAGATCACAGAGTTGTCCAAGGAGATTGCAAGATCTTGATGTGGGGATGAGTCAGCTGGGATGAACAGCAATTCAGCCTTGCTGGGATTAAGCTTCAGATGGTGAATAGCCATCCATTAGGAGATCCTGGCAGAAACATCAGTGTCTGAGGGAGGAAAAGAGACTACAAGTTGAGTGTCATCTGCATAGAAGTGGTATGAGAACCCATGTGAGGATATGACATTACCGAAGGAGCTAGTATAAAGAGAAAACAGAAGTGGATCAAGAACTGAGCCCTGGGGAACACCAGTGGAAAGTTGGCATGGGGAAGATGTGGATCCCCTTCATGTAACCTGATAACAGTGACCTTCCAGGAAGGAAGCAAACCATTGCCATGCTGGACCACAAATTCCTAGACCCCTGAGGATGGACAAGAGAGTCTTGTGTTTGACCATGTCAAATGCTGCTGAAAGGTTGAGGAGGATAAGGACTGATGACATCTTGGCTGATCTTGAAGCATGTAACTTCTCTGTGACAGCCAAGAGTGCAGAATCTTTGGAATGTGCCGCTTTAAAGCCTTCCTCCTGATTTTCTAGTTTCCTTCAACCTCCAATGCACATATCTTTAAGTGGATTTAAAGACTATAAAATGGCACTAGATGTAAATGGGTGTGTGAACACCTGTGATAAAACACTTACTGCATATCCATATATTCCTATTTAAAAAAAGTTTAATTCATTACCCTGCCACACTTTCTCAACTTTTTAGCACATGAAAAATAACATATAAATTTCCCTATAAACCGTAGACACTTAAACACGAGTAATGATCTACTTTTCTTACCACCTTGTGTCTTGAATAAGGCTGTGGGGTGATCCCACATCTTTTCCATATACAGCTCACTCACTCAAAGAATCAGCTGTCATTGGCTGGGGCATGAAAGTAACACGATTGCTGACTTGTGATTGGCAGGAGCGTGCTGGCTCTGCCCACCTTACCTTTACTCTAACTTTCTAAATGGCTTTAGTGCAAAGGTCAGAGTGTTGGTAAGAGATGAAGTCGAGTTGAACTCAGTGTGTACAGCTCAGACGGGACAGCATGGAGCAAACGCTGGTGAGACTGCACTTTCCTTCCAACATTCTCCCACTCCTGCTATAGAGTTCAACATTTCTTCTCAGAATTCTCAGTAGATATTTTATTTATTTTGATATTGTTATATCAGTGGCATATCAGTGGTAATATTTTATATTGATAAATCTGTGAGTGTATAGGTAAATATATGCAGACTTAAGTCAATGTCTAATGTTTATTTCATTATTAACATAGGGTTGGATATGAGCATAAAATAATATTTGAAGTTAAAATCTAAAGCATCAGTTATTTTATTTTTTAAATAAATACATTTTAACAATTTTGCCACATGTAGTTTGAGAAGAAAAAATGCTTATCATTTAAAAAAAAAAAGCTTCTTTGATGAAAATATTACACTGTTTCATAATTATTTTTGTACAATTCTTAAGGCTGCCAGTACTATGGGAGGTGATTTCAGACAAATAACAAATAAATTAATTTAGTGAGAAAGCCAAATGTAAGATATATTGATATTTAAATATTCTATTTGCATAACTTGTTTTTTTGTTTAATTATATGGTATTAAATTATATGCATCTTTATTTATTATTTTATCTGATTTAACACTCTCCTATTGTACAAAAACCTTTCCACAACTAGCCCAAGAACAATAGTGTAAAGTCTGTGGAAAAAAATCATCCATGAATATTTGCAGAAATTGTCTGCACAATGGATTCCCTGGCTGCCCAAATCTTTCCAGAAGCAGGAACAAGTCACATGCTCCCACACTCATTTGGCCATGTGCCAAGAAAACCAGGAGTACCTCTTTGACAGACTAATCAGGCAGGATGAAAATGGATCCATCACTATGATCCAGAGAATAAAGCCCAGTCAAAGCAATGCAAGGTACATATCCAACCCTCTGCGGGCAAGGTCATGCTCACAGACTTTTGGGACCAACATGGAAGTGCTGATGGATTTCCTGGCAAAGTGTACCACAATTACTGTGACATACTATGCTTCACTGCTGCAGAAATTGTGGAAGGCCATCAAAACTGAGAGTCATGGCATGTTGACCTAGGGTGTCCACCTCCTGCAAGGTTCACAACTGACAAAGGCATGGTCGTACAACTATGAAATCCTTTCTCACCCCCTCACTCTCCCAGCCTCGCACCATGAAGTCATGTTTGAAGGGCAAGCACTTCCCAGACGATGAAACACTGATTACCGTCAAGTCGAGGCTTTTGACACAACCAACAGACTTCTACACACCAGGTCTCCACAGCTGCATAAAGAAAAAGGAGACCTGTGTGACCCTTGTGGTACATATGAAGAAAAAGACTAATAAATGTGCCAAGTTTTGTTCCTCTCAGTCCATGGAAAATAAGTCAGGGGAAGTCTTTAATGAGCCGTCCTAATAAATCCCAGACCCTGATAAAAGTATAAATCTATTTCACATTGTTAATACATTCATGAACAAATGTATAAATTTATAGAGTAGCCTAAGTTTTTTCCAATAATTGTTTATTCAATAGTGAATTCATTATAAATTGTACAACATGAAACAAATGAGTGTGTACATGTGCGTTGCAGATGTTTCCTGTGCTGATTGGACTCGTAGCAGTGTTGGCTACAGTTCTCTTTATCTTCTTCAAAGCAGGAAATGCTGAGAGGAGAAAAAATACCAACAAGCACCCCAAAACTCTGCAGGATCCCAATGTAAAATACCCACTACCACTCATCGAGAAGGAGGTCAGTTATGAAGTTAAAAACCAAGAAAACACTAAGAGTTAAAGGATTGAAATATTTCATATAAAACATAATATTATTGAGTGACATAAATGTTATAATTCATTAATTTTCTGAACTGCCTAATCCTAATTAGAGTCACTCAGTCGACTCTGGGCGAGGGCGGAGTACACCATGCACAGCTCGTCAGGCCATCATAGAGCAAATACATGCTGATGGCAATGCAAGCTTCTCTTTACAAAAGTCAGCAATGGTTCTTTTACATGTCTCTCACAAAAGACAGCGAGAGACATGACTGACCTTTGATAACCCAGTTAGCTGCACTGGGGGGACAGCAGTGACAACCCGGCGACAGTGGGGCTTGAATCCCCGACCTTCAGATCAGTGATCCAGCACCCTACCACCAGGCAACCACTGCGTGGAGAATCAAATGAAACACTGAGTCTCTTAATAAGCACATGTAGCAGCCTTGCACAGAAGGAATATAAGCATAGGCCTGACAATACTGGTAGAATCATTCATTGGTAATTATGTGGACAATTTGAACTTGAAAGAGCAGAAAAGTGGTTTGGACACAAACCCAAAGCTGTGATGGAAAATGAAGATCTTTTGGGTCTTCAATACACAAAGTGATGTACATAGCACTGCAAGAAGACTGGACATAATAATTGTGATGAAGGAAAGTGGTCTTGGCATGTTGATTGACATAGCTGTTCCAGGAGATGACAAAGTGCCAGAGAAGGAGGCTGAGGAAACTGAGATATTCCAACCACTGAAATATGAAATAATGAGACCATGGCACATGCACAAATTAGAAGTCGTTGTTGGAGCTCTTGGAACTGTTTATAAGAAAATTCAAGAATATAAGCACAAGACTGGAGTTAATACTGATACAGTAAATATCATGCTTTAGTAATATTGAGAAGAGTTTAAAAAACATGTAGAACAAGAACATTAAGGACCCTTGGTTACTTGTTGTGACCCGCTTATAACTGTAGATAGTGCAAAACAAAAAGGTCCTAAAATTATAATAATAGTTATAATAATAATAATAATAATAATAATAA
Organism: Neosilurus hyrtlii; assembly: GCA_028564935.1. Taxonomy (NCBI): domain Eukaryota; kingdom Metazoa; phylum Chordata; class Actinopteri; order Siluriformes; family Plotosidae; genus Neosilurus; species Neosilurus hyrtlii. The sequence goes on from JAOUQZ010000001.1 coordinate 29,952,638, forward strand.
TCGCTGAGATGGGTGTCAGCCTCCCAGCAACACTAATTAGGATTAAGCGGTTTAGAAAATGAATGAATGAATGGATGAATGAATGAATGAATACTAATAATAATAATAATAATAATAATAATAATGGTGGCACGGTGGCATAGTGGTTAGCACATCTGCCTCACAGCAAGAGGGCCCCGGTTTGATTTCCAGCTCGGGTGCTTCTGTGTGGAGTTTGCATGTTCTCCCCGTTTCCTCCTGGTACTCTGGTTTCATCCCACAGTCCAAAAACATGCACAGTAGAGCACTCCCCGTGACCCTAATTAGTATTAAGTAAATCAGTAAATTAATTAATGAATTAATGAATTGTAATAATAAAAATAGTAATAATAATAATTTTTTAATTAATTTTTTATTATTAATAATTTATTATTGAGCAACTTACGGTTTATGATTAAGAGTGCTTAAGAATATTCTAACCAAAATATACATCAATTACAAACAAAATATCTAATGATCTAAATTTTTGAAAAAAAAATCAGTAATGCAAAAATAACAAATGGGATGTCCAAAATGCAATGTCATGCTCAAAATAATCTGCAAAAAGAATGAACAATCAAAGTATTATTTCTAGACTGATGGGATCAAAGCATAATTGCAGTACAGCTTCAAAATCTTCATTTTAAATTAGTAAATATATTTATACATGTATAATATTTCTGTCACGAGTAAAATTAGTATTTTATTTTAATTTAGCTGTCTTTTTTGGACTTTGCTAATCCTGACAGGACATTACACATGACACAAAGAGATTCCGATTCAGGCTTCCCTCCTCTCGTCATGTACTTGGGCTTCCAGTTGGTAAGAGCCCTCCCTGTACTCATCCTTACACTTGTCTCACCTGGTTTCTATATTAATATTAATACTTTTATTCTGTACACTCTCAATCCTAAAAGGTCAGCATGTGTACCTATCTGCTAAAGTCAATGGGAATCTGGTGATCCGAGCTTACACTCCCGTCTCCAGTGATGAGGACCAGGGACACGTTGATCTAGTCATAAAGGTAGGAAATACAGCCATCAAGCTCACAGTGACAATGTTATTATCCAACACTCCTCCTTCACAAGATGTTTAAGTATACCTAGTTTGGTATATGTAAGGGTAAGCATATAGAAAATATGGGCTGGACAAATCTTTTTTCTTAATAAAGTGGGGTAAAAGGTCATAGTCACAATAACCTAACACTGGTATGCGACACTTCCACTTCCCAAGACGTATAAGTATGCCTAGTTGTGTACCTGTGAGGCTAAGCATATTGGAAATATAGCCCCGACAAGCTTTTCCTTTTAAATGGGGTCAAAGGTCAAAGTCTCAGTGACCTAATGTTCATACTCAACATGCCACTTTACCACCCTACATATATCCACCAAGTCTGAGGCCTCTAAGTGCCTCCAAACAATTCGGAAGTTATAGCTCAGACAAGGATAGGAAGACACGGATGCACACATGGGTGGACGCATGCCTGCACGGACAAACACACAGACACACTGATTACTATAGGGCGTCTGCATTATATGGGGCCCTAATTATGTTCAGGATAAAGTTCAAGCAAAGAAGTAGGTTTATCTACTGTAGCTTTTCTTATCATTTCATTCTAAAAAAATAACTTTGACTCATTAGGGTTATAGTGAACTTTTGATGAAATTGGATTAAAAAAAAAAAGTAATATGATTTGGTCAAGAAAAAAAATGGAATGGTGTTTTGGCCTTTATTAACCCTGATTATATTCTCTGACCCTTGACCCCTAATGATTTTTATTATGCTTTAAATGTCTCTGAATGCCATGGATTAACCTCTTTAATATTCCATCACATGTCCTGTTATGTACTCTTTTACACTAGGTATATTACAAAAACACACACCCAAACTACCCTGATGGGGGTAAAATGTCTCAGTACCTGAATGATATGAAGATAGGAGACACCATTGACTTCAGAGGGCCAAACGGCCTACTGGTGTACAATGGCAAAGGTAAAGAAGCTTAGAGAAAATAAGGAAAAAAATAAAAGTTCAATGAACTAAAATGATTTAAGTTGAGGATTTCTGGACCAAAATGTTTGTAAAAAACTTGTAAGTCCTACATGTAACCTACAGAGGGCAACATCATTTAGCACTTCCATTCCATTGCAGCATGAGTACACTGTATATTATGATTTGACTTAATTCTATCGGATAAATGTACCATTTTGATGCATCTTTTTCTGTTTAAGGTCAGTTTGCTATTAGGCCTGACAAAAAGTCTGAGGCAAAGCTGCGGAAGTTTAAACATGTTGGAATGATCGCTGGTGGCACAGGTTAATATTATAAAGCAATGACTCACATCACATCTCATAAAGCTTAATCCATAAAGACTCAGGTTATACTGTATCTGATTTTATTCATGCTGGTGGTCATGTCTTTACAGGCATCACTCCAATGCTGCAGCTTATTCGCAGTATCACGGCAGATCCTGCAGACAATACCAAGTGCACCCTTATTTTTGCAAACCAGGTAAGTCACGCTTATTAACTTTTATAAATAAAATTTTTATGGTTTTGATATGTAGGATGGTATTTCTAATTTGGACCAAGAATGTAAATTTGAATTCACTTTATTCATGAGAAAAAAAACTATATTTTATCTAGTATATTCCTTTAAAAAAAATCACAGTATTTTTAAACATGTTCCCCCAGATTTTCTTTAATAATCATAGCCAAGTTGCATCGATCAAAACGTTTTTCTATATCACATGTAAGCTGGCCAACTCCCCTGAGGCATGTGATGCCAACCAACTGCATTTTTTTAACTGCTGGGCATGCATACTCAGGGGTAGCTTAACGCACTGGGAGGAAAGCCCTAACCCCCTATCCAATATGATTTGCATATATACGCCCATGATTACCTAGTTCAGTTGTAAGTGACAGGGAAGAGAACATATGCTGTCCCTCCGTCCCTGAGAGCTTGGCCATTTAGTGCTCATGGGCTCCCAGCCATGGGTGGCTGCATGCTCTAACTGTGGTTTTAACCTGTGAACTCACGAATGGTAGTGGTGCACCATGTTGCTATAGCTCTAAAAAAAATGTATCAAACAATAGTATATATTATTAACCAGTTCAGAGCGGCATTGTATAAAAGAGGTGTAAAATAAGGTGTTAAAAAATGGTAAAATTTTGACAGCCATGTTGTCTTATATAGATTGGCATGGTGGTGTAGTGGTTAGCACTTCACACCAAGAAGGTCCTGGGTTCGGGTCCTGGACTTGGTGAGAGTGTTTCTGGGCAAAGAATTTCTGTGTGGAGTTTGCATGTTCTCCCCGTGCCTGCGTAGGTTTCCACCGGATACTCCGGCTTCCTTTTACAGTCCAAAGACATGCAAATTAGGCTAACTGGCTGCCCAGTGATGGTCTGCCGAGCGGTTCAAGGAGTACTCTGCCTTTGCCCTGAGTCAGATGAGATAAACTCCTGCCTCCAAGGAAGATTAAGCTCAGCAATAGTGTTAATCCTAACTCAAATAGGATTAAGCTCAGCAATAGTGCTGATCGGCATAAGCCAAATATTAATATATTTAAAACACTTTTCCATGCCGCACTGCAGAGACACCATGAGAAACTAGCTTAAAGTGATGTAGTTGAACCTTACAGCCTTTAGAAGACGAAGTTCTTGGGCACAATTCTATCTATGGCCGAATGTACAGTCTTCAGATATTGTGAACTAACTGCGAAGGCTGTTTCACCAGAGTCCTATGATTATTTCATTAGTGGATGGGTGCTAGTGTTGAAATTAAATAGAAAACTTACCCAATCCTTGAAAACACGTTCATTTTGGCAAGTGTTTTCATGGATCGGGTAAGTTGTCTGTTTACTTTTTACACTAACATGCAGATCATGTTGCTTTGTAAGTCTGATCTGTGTGTAGCACAGCGCGAGTTCACTCGAGTGAAGCTAAACATTACATTTTCAGTGTTTGAACATGTTTGATATTAAATAAAGATATAACTATGACAACATTCGGGTGATTTATATATGAGTACAGTACATATAAAGTACTTGTAAATCCTTGTTTACATCCAAATCCTTGGCCTCTTCTCCATGACCAGTAGCCCCTGCATTCCGGCCAACTCTTCAAACTGACAAACAGAATGTTGATTGATGTCAGCATGTAAAATTCTCTGAAACTTGCCATGACTCGTATACTGTCTTAATGCTTGTACTTCTTGGCCAGATGTGTGTACTACATAGCACACAACACAGAAAGTGATGACGTATAATCGATCAGTGCTATTAATTTCAGCAATTGAATTAATTAATTAATTAATGTGGTTTCATATGGTGAAAAGACCTCTACACCTCTTGTGGTGGATTTTATTTACTGTTACGGTACCAAGAAAATACAGCATCACTACCGACTTCAAGTAAATATATGGTATTAAGTAATAAGACTATGCCTGATTTCATTCTATCCCAAACTATAGATTTATAGTTATATTATTTATTTTTATTTATTATTATATTATGATACCTTTCACATGATAACACAAAGTAATACATCCTAAAATTGGTGTCTATTAAGGCAACTTTATTTAAGCCTGCTTCAATGACATATCCAATAACACACAATTGGTAAGGAATTAGAAGTAGGTGCAAAATTTCTACAACATCTTAACTGATAAAGTACAGTAAAATAGATATAGCAGAGTAACCAGGGATTAATCTGAGTTTTGTTGTTTTTGATTTGTAGTATAGATTAGTTAGTATTTCCTTACATCACATACAGAGTTAACACTGAATTTTCTATTATTATTATATTCTATTATATTCCTATTTGTCTAGGACATATTTCATATTATCACTAAATATTGCAGCATTGTTGAATAAGTTGATTTATTCTGTGTGAGAAATTAGCTTAGTACCAGCTTATTAGCTAAGTACCAGCTTGAATTCTACATCCTAAATTGCAAGATCAGAAATAAACACTTACTTGAAGCCTCTTTATATCTTTTTTTCCTCGCCAAAGAATGTTTTATAATAAGTCACCCTGTAATTCACCATGTAATTTTGTACACAGACTGAAAAGGACATTTTGTTAAGGAAGGAGCTGGAAGAAGTTGTGAATGATCACCCTGAGAAAGTCAGTGTGTGGTACACGCTAGACCGACCTCCACACGGTAAAAACACAAACATCACAAATGAATTCTGTAGCTGACAAAATTACCAGGTTCACCTACCATACAGGTAATGGTGTAAGTGTAAAATTACTGTCTGTAGTCCATCTGTTGATGTGAACAATGTGTGAGCTTCCTTTTATAACAGTTACAATAACATACAACAATTATTCACCTCAGTTGAGGTAAACATCACTGAATGTTATTGTTGAAAAAAGCATGACACATGATAGGAAGTTTCAACCGACAAAATAACATTTAGACCATCGTTATTAATATAAAAATGATTTCTCAGTGTTGTGTTTGCTGATACACACAGGTTGGGGTTATAGCAAAGGATTTGTGGATGCATCAATGATGAAAGCACACCTTCCTCCTGCAGCTGATAATGTGCTGATCATGATGTGTGGCCCGCCTCCCATGATCCAAAATGCATGCCTGCCAAACCTCACTGCACTTGGTTATGACCAAAAAAACACTTTCACATACTAATGCTATCACATGCATTTATAAAATAAATCCTAAATAAATAAAGTTATTGTGCTTTGAACATAGAAAAAATAAATAAAATGATTTCTGTGTACAATTTCTCAGGATTAAGTACCTTATTAGAATGTATACCACAGAGCTGTTAGATTACAAAATCTGACTTGTCTGCATGTTTTATTAAATGTATATGAAACAGCTTTATCGATAGTGCAGCTACAATTTACAGGATTATATAATATTATAATAAATGTTAATTTCTATAGTACTGGTAATGGGCCGCACAGTGATGTAGTGGTTAGTACTTCCACATCATAGCAAGAAGGTACTGGGTTTGAGTCCCAGGCCTGGGCGTCTCCGTGTGGAGTTTATAGGTTTTCCCCGTGATTGTGTGGGAAAACATATGAAAGAAGCCTTCAGTTTCAGCACTTTGTTACAAATGCTGTAACCTTCCTGTTGTGAGGTGGAAGTACTAACCACAAAACCACCATGCAGGTCATATGCAGATAAAAATAATTACTTTAAAGGTGCATTTCAAGCAAAAAAAATTAAATAATAAAAAATAAATAACAAAAAATGCACACCAGATGTATTGAAGCTCTCTTAAATTTATACATGTTGTGTCTTTGTTCAGTTGTGCTAATAACAAATCACTGAAACTTCCTGAAGGTGAAAGGTCCCAGTGTAACAAAGAGCAAAATGTATTTTGTTTTTGGTTGGAATACTCCTTTATTTGATTATTTATTAGCATTGAGTCACGGTCTTGAATACTGCGTCTCCAAACAATGCTGGTGGATACTGGAGTGTGTGTGTGTGTGTGTGTGTGTGTGTGTGTGTGTGTGTGTGTGTGTGTGTGTGTGTGTGTGTGTGTGTGTG
>JAOUQZ010000001.1:29959277-29973696 GCA_028564935.1 Neosilurus hyrtlii
TGTGTGTGTGTGTGTGTGTGTGTGTGTGTGTGTGTGTGTGTGTGTGTGAGTGTGTGTGTGAGTGTGTGTGTGTGTGTTTACAAAATGAATTTCATTTAAATTAAACTTTATAAAATTATACACAAAGCATCACGAAGTATGTAATTCTCTGAAAATATCTAGCTAGATGCTAAAAGACAGACTGTAGACAGAAAGATCAGCACCAGGTACTACATCAAACACAAAGCCTCCACCAGCAAGATTGTCTGTTTCTATTATTCATTGGCTTTGCTACAGGTTAAATTACCAAAAGCAGCTGATGACACTGATCACAATTCATTTTGTGAATTTGACAAGCATGGTAAGAGGGTCATTATCCTTCTTACCAACCACCGCTTGCAGCATTACATTGGGAGTAACAAAAGTCTTGGCCCCTTTGAAAAACCCCTCAATAAACGTCTGATCAATTCTAACGCACTTCCCAAGTGCCTGATGCAGGTTGTTGCTCAGCAGGCCACATATGTTTCCAGGATCATTCTTATATCCAAGGAACAGGAACAAAGCAAAGCAGCTCATCCCAATTCCAGCACTGAACTCCACCAGTCTCTCAGCTCTGGTCCCCTGAAATGGCTCCATTTCCATGCTGGAATGTTCCTCCAAATTCTCATGAGGGTTCTCTGTAAAATGCAGAACTTGCACAGCGATCTGGATTCTGGGATTTTTATCAGGTGGATCCAGTACAGCCCAGACCCAGTCTGTCCCCAGAAGGAACCTCTGTCTTTGCGTCATCACTGTGCAGCTGAGGGTATTGGAAAGGTTGAGCTGGAAGCTGTGCTGAATGTAAGTCATTAGGAAGATCTCACGCAGCGTTGTGCCACTTGGCCGGAACATCTTATCCGGGTCTGTGAACCGAAGATACTCGCAGGTCCTGAATACGGCTACATGAACACATTCACTAAACAGAGAGCAGCATGATGCAGATGAGGATTTTGATTTGGACCATAGGCACTTGAAAATCTTGGGTTTGGTCTTGGATTGGTTATCTGTTTGGGTCATCTTGCTTGATCCTTGGTCACAGAGTTGTTTCCCTAATGCACTATAAAAATTAGATTTGATCATTACCTTTTCTTATATGTTTCAGTTTCACAACATAAGTACACAATTTCAATTTGCTTCAAATGCTGTTAATCAGCCAGGACATGATTATATGTTTATGTTATGTGTTATGAGGTTAACATAGCTATCAAGTTAATGACAGTCAAAATCATCCCAAAACATTACCATGAATTAGGAATGTAACACAATGTCTCTATTTCTCCATCAGTACAGAACTCCAAGTATCTGTATCTCCATTCAGATTTAAACCAATGAGGGTGGTATTTTTGGTGCATGAATGTTGGTGTAAAATGTTCTCTTAATCTCAGCGACATCACATGTGTATCCTTTAAAAAATCCTGGATCCAGAGTTTGATCTGGACCATCTCCAAAATCAAATGGAACATTCCTTGTACAAAAGCCCCACTTCTGGTAAACATTTCACAAAAATTTGAGAGTAAGCTCTTTCATAAAGTTGGCAACAAACAAACAAGCCCTTGCTCATTCACTACTTTATCGAACTGCTTAATCCTACTAGGGTTGTGGGGAGGCTGGAACCTATCTCACCCAATACTGGATGAAGTCGTGGAACACCCTGAACAGCTTGCCAGACCATCGCAGTGCAACACACACGACCATTTACACTCACATCCATGCCTAGGAGCAAGTTGATAAAGCCAATTAGCCTAATGTGCATGTCTTTAGAATTTGGGAGGAAACCGGACAACCCGAAGAAAACCCACGCAAGGGAGAAATGCCCGAGCCTGGGACTCATCCTCAAGACCTTCTTGGTGTGAGGCTGACGTGCTAACCACTACGCCACTGTGCCCAAAAACAAACAGACGCCCACAAAATTAACAGTTCACCCCCTATTTGTATCTGTATTTGAATCTGATTAGAGCACATGAACTGTTCAGTTGGAATATCCCTGTCATAAACACAGATCTGTAGTTTATTATTTGCTCAATACAACATTATTAAACTACACAATCACAATTTCAGAGATGATAATAAGAAATAACAAATATGAGTGGAACTATAGTTATATTATATATATATATTTTCTTGTCCAAAGTTTTTTAAAATGGTTGACTCAGATGTTGCACTGGTTTATACATTATACACTATTATGAATACATTTACACTATGTACACAATTATTAGGTAAGTTGTATTTTTGAGGATTAATTGTTATTGTACAACTATACAGTGCTCTTGGTCAATCCAAAATGTTAACAAACACTGAAACCTGAACATTTAAGTAGTAAAAGTGAAGTTTTGGCTTTCTTAAGAGAATATATATATATATGTACACCATTATTAGGCAACAAATAGTGTGCAGAATTATTATGCAATGATTATACAAAGATTTTCCCATCTCACTTGTTTATTTTCACCTGTTAAAGTGAGAATAATAAACAAACTCAAAATTTACAAATGATCATTTCTGAAATTTCAAAAATAATTATTATGCACACCTTGATATAGGGTGTTGATCTCCTTATGCCACACCCTCCCTCATTACACAAATACACATCACCTGATATGCATTATATGCATTATAATAATAAGCATTCAAATTTATACAGCTTGGAGTTGGAAATTATGGATAAAATGATGATATGGTCAAAATAATCACTTGCCTAATAATTGTGCACACAGTGCACTGCTCTATAAAAACAATACAACAGTTGTTTACAAAAGAACTAGCCAAACTGATGCCATAAATTAACACAAATTTAACAAACAACAGTAACATGATGAAACTTGCACAAATTGCTTTAATTTTTACAACAGTTATATACATATATATGTATGACATTGCACAAATTCATGACCACCTTAGTAAGTCAGCGTTGGCAGTACACATTGATGAAAGAGTAAAGTTTTAGTTTAGGTCTTAGGTCTCGGATTTTGGTAGCATGCTAACAAACAGTTTCAGTCATTTTAGCCAGACAACATCCTGAAAGTTCTTTTCGAGTTCATTAGATCATGATGAGCACTGAAATACTTACCAGTGTCAGTCTCTCATTGGTGTTCATGGGGGAAAAAACTCCATCCAGATCTTTCTTCTTCTCTTTGGAGTCCTATTAAAAAAAAGGCAGTATAAAAAACTAGGACCCACCCAGAACCACTGTTCTCCATGTGCCCTGTGGGAATCTTCTCGTCAAACGAGTTGGAGAGTTTACTTTTGGCTGATCCTTTTTTGCCTTAAAGCTGCCTGTTCAAATTTGCCTGTCTATTTTAGAGGGCTTAGTAACAAAGAGGCCAAACATGGGCCTTGCCTGTTTCAAATAACCGTGCACTTTAACGATTAGAGAACAGTATTTAAGCACCATGCAAGTGTCAAGCTTGTCTCTAACATCAGTTCAAGATTGTTATGCCAAATTGTTCTCCACTTAATAATACAGATAAAAATAATATATCATACTTTCACCCACCCAACGAATGCACTTAATCACTTAAACAAATGCACTTCAATACCCAAACCCAAATTTTAAAAATGAAACTGTCAAAGATTCAGACAACACTTATTTACAGTTATTTATTGTACATATATACAGTTATTTAATGACATCTCACTGGATATGAACTGATATAGCTAACAAGGCATGAAGCGTTGAGCCAGCTATCAGTCACGTCCGATGAGAGTGAAAGGAATAACTGTTTTATGCTCAGAACTTTGCAGTTCTTACATTCTAAAACATTTTTTATCTATTATTATCTATTATCTATTAATCTAGTATTAATCTAATTCTTTAAAATGTAGGAAATGTAAATTCTTACCATCAAATACTTGTGGAGCTAACACAGAATCTGCCCTCTCTCTCAGTCACTGGCATCAGGTGATGCCAAAGACTAGAGGCCTGTACTTCGCAGCAGGCTCATAAAGTCACATTTAATGCAAAACATACAAGAAACTAACAAAACCCACATCTATTTTTTAGGAAGAAAAGTTTTTACCATCAAATACTTTCATTAAATAATTGCTGCATTTCATGGAATAAGTCTGGCATGGATTGAAGATAGGAGTTGTGGACATGTCTTTTTTTTGTCATGACACACTTACTAATCAGATTCCATAGAATAAAGCAGTGATATTTCATAAGCCTTCAGGATAACACTTGTTACTACAGAAATTACCAAAAAAAATTAAGAATTTTGAATCTGTCACAGTATCAGTAACAGATTGTAGTAAGCATAATTTTCACTGTCATTTGACATTTTCTTGTGTACACGTAGGTAATCCAAATGGGCTTTGTTCACTATACCCCTTTCAAGACAGGTGAATAATTTGAAGTGATAAACCTAAAGGCACATGTAAAGTTTTAGGCATATATTCACCATATCTGAGTCTCTGCTTTTCTTCAGCATAGTCATGTAAAACAAACCATCTGTGTGACCAGCAAAAAAATATCTATTACATGTTTGTAAAAAAAAAAAAAAACCAAAAAAAAAAAAACCAAAGCACATGCTTAAACACCTCTTTTTAAAGAGGTTTAAAATAATTGAATTTCTGAGGAATAACGCCAAGGATGATTATTTCATCACACATCAATTTTAATAAAGGTTCACTTCATGGAAACAGCAAAAAAAAAAAAAATTGCAAATACGGTTTTCCATACAAAACGCCCCTTTTAAAGGATCTGTATCTAAGACACTCAGGAAAGCCAAAGTAGTGCTAATGTAATGCTAATCTGATTTTCGGTAAATCGGTAAATGGTGTAAATTGGAAAATGCTGAAACCCCAGATGACATTCGCACAACATGAGTTAGTTTTGATGAGGCTAAACCGGTGGTTGTTAGCAGCTTTAATATGTTAGCTACAATATAATTTATATGTAAAAGTAAATACCTTCCACATCAACCACATTTAGGGGTTGAGAAAATAGGCAAAGAGTATTTCATACTTAAGTGCAAGAAGCTGATTTTTTTTTTTTTAATGTAACGGTACATTTATTTAAGTACAGATTACTTCCAGCTACAGTAGTGTGCAGTGAAGATTATACGCCACCACTTTTGTCTAAAAGGGCTCCTAAAAATTAAATTTTTTTGGTAAAAATATATTGAACAATACTATTGTAGGCAATAAGAACCAAAAATAAATAAATAAAACAATAAATAACAAATAATAATAATCATTCCAACAAGTATATTGAGGTAAAATTATGGCTAATTAACAAAAACACTGAAAATACCAATTTTTCAGAACAATTTAAAGGTGTCGCAAATTTTATTTTTTTGACTTTTGCATAGCATGAATGAACTTCAATCCACATGGAATAGTTTAGTGAGTGAAGAAAATAAAAAATATGTGAACACTATGCCTGAAATATTAAATGCTGTAATCAAAGTAAAGGGTGGCCACACTGAATATTGACTTATTTCTCAAAAAAACAGTCTGTTATTGTTGTTATTACTATATATTATTGTTTGTTTCCTTATTCTCATCAATATGATCCAATATTATAATAATTATTATAATAATTATAATAATAATACTTGAATTGTACTTGGTTTCTGATTTACCTTCATTTTGTTAAGTGCATAATCATCACTGCACACAACTGTACATGTATGAGCTGTATAAGGCGTCAGTCCATAAAATATATAAGATAAAAACATAAACAGAGAAACCAAAAAACTTGCAAGAGGTATTGGATTTATGATACATGTGTGTGTAAGTATATAAAGCTAAATGAGGTATTTGCTAAGATTATTTAATCACGGTGGTCTGCTGTCTTTCTTTAACTTGTTGAGCCTAATCCAAAAATAAATCATGCATATGAAAATATACATTTAAATATGCTTTAAACTATCAAAGTTTGTGCTTACCTTTGATTCTGAGGTGTACATGGTATCATACATCCTAAATCAGCCCTATCACAGAAAAATACTACTGATACATAGCACTAAAGATGATGTAAAAGATGGCAGTGTGACTGAAGCTCAGTTAAAACTCCAGTTAGCAGGACAGAGCGTTCAACTGTGTGAGTGTTCACGTGTTCAGCTTCCACTGGAAATGTGGTAGTGTATGTTAGGCTGAAGGAACAAGTGAAGGCTGCATTGGGGTCAGGGAGGTCGTGGGTTATCTGTGCTGAGGCTGAGAGTCTGATGCGGGTCAGGGAGGTAGTGGTGTTAGCCAAGCAGCTTATGGTCACACCATGGCCGTGTGGCTACGCCTCATTCCCCTCATAAGGACGTCCCGGCTGAGTAAGTGCTGGAAGCAAGATGTGAAGCAATGACAAGAGTTAGAGCCAAAGTAAATATTTCTCCTCACACAAGCCGTGCTTGGATCTGGTTCATCGTTGCTGATTTCAGATCAGTTTGTTTGCTGTTCCTACAACTACATTTTGCAACAGAGAGAAAGGTAAAGACTGAATTTCTAACCTTATGTGTGTGGAATAATCCTTAACATGGCTGCATTTGGAGAATTTCTACTTTATATCATTCTAAAAACTGCAGATTATCCTGATCTTTTGGATGTATCTTTAATCCCAAGGAACTTCAGCTGTGAACGTGGGTTTCACTGTTCACTTTGTAATAAAACACAATTGGGTCATTCTCTGAAACAATTGGGTCATTCTGTTGTTGTATGTGTCCATTTGTATGTTTTTTGATTCTTTAAAGTTTCAGAAAAATATTAGGTCAAAATGTAATTAAATTTGGGTCATTAAATTTGATCCAGTTTCATAGAATGACCCATTAGTGAATGGGCTGTTATGGTCTTGAATCAGTGATGTTATGCAGGTAAAGCTGGGTTTTAACATTGCAGTATTTACAACCCTTTGCATTTTCGTTTGATCTTTATGTCATGCCATGTGACTTAATTGCAAAACAAATTGTTTCCATTTCAATTTTGCTTAAAATATTGTTCATCAAGCCATCTGAAAAACCCTTTCATGTGAGCATAAAAACTTATCTGTGATATTTGAGAGCATTCCAAAATCCATGTTTCCATTTACAGACTTTACACATCATTTTGGTGAAATGTATTTCTGTTTTGTTAGTGTATTATTGGCAAAGAATATATTATATATTATATATTTTCAATTATTATCAACTTTATTATTATTCATTCATTTGCTAAACAACTTTATATAAACTATTAGGGTCGCGTAAAGGCTGGAGCCTATCTCAGCCGCCTATGGGCGAAGGAGGGGTATACCCTAAATAGCTCACCAGTCCACAAACATTCACATTCACACCTAGGGGCAATCTGGAAGTGCCACTTAGCCAAAGGATCATGTCTTTGAACTGCTAAAGCCTGAATCCTATAAGAGAGTCAATGATTTTTGATTCACACTATTATACAGTCAATACATAATATTACCTATCTTTTAGTTTTATGGGCTTTATAAAGAGAGTAAAATGTAAACAAAGACAACACTTTGGCCATGTATTTCCTTTCTTACACTCCTTCGTTTGAAGAAATTAATTGAGTCAACATCCAAAATTAAAAATATAAAAATATGACCCTATTAAGCTGTTAATGAGCCAGTTATAGAGGCATAATTACAGTGGAGAGTAGACAAATGAGAAGCACTCACTGTGAGGTGGTTAATGCCTTCTGATAAAGCTTCAATCTGCATCACTGCTCCTTTCTTTATCTGCATCTGAAATGTCGAGTCATTCATCAAACCAGAATGAAGAAAACATTTAAAACCCATTTGAACTGTGTAATTAATTAACACTTAAGTGCAAACGATGGATGAAAAATTAAGTGGGGCTTAATGAAAGCAAAACATGAAGAAAAAGAACAGGCCCAGTAGGGAGTGTTGTGTACTTTCTGTATATTTGTAAAAAAAAATTGTTTAATTATTATTATTATTGGCTTGGTGGAGGTTTGCACTCTTTGAGTGCTCTTGTTTAAGTTCTATTTAAGGCATTAGAAATTCAACTAAACTAACTGTATTATACAATATATCGTGTTATAGTCCAACAAACTGTTCTGGGTGTAACCCCACTGCTCACATCTATTATTATAATTTAATAACACAGTAGGACTGTGTTATTAATTTATATTTTTTGAAAAAAACCTCTGTGTGATCAATTTCTTACTAAAATAAATCCCATATTTGTTTAGTGGAAATATGGAATCTTGACAAATCCAGTCCATCATTTTCAATGTTCCAGGTCTCTGTTTCTTGTTTAAATATTTTGTACATGTTTACAAACTATTTGTATTTCTTCCATTTTGGGGCAGTGGTGGCCCGGTGGTAGGGTGCTGGATTAGTGATCCCAAGGTTGGGGGTTCAAGCCCCAGTGTCACCGAGTTGTCAGTGCAGCTAATTATGTAATCAAAGTCCAGCACTGTTTGTGGTGAGACGCATGTAAAAGAACCATTGCTGACTTTAAAGAGTAGGCTGCATTAGCGTCAGTGTGTTTCTGCCCTGTGATGGCCTGGCGAGCTGTCCAGGAGGTACTCAGCCCAGAGACGGCTGAGATGGGCACCAGCCTCCTGCAACCCTTGTTAGGATTAAGCGGTTTAGAATACGAATGAATGATTTCTTCCATTTATGAAAGATGCTCTGATAAATTTGTTAAGCATTTGTTAAGCACTGTTGTGCGAAGCACATAAGAGAGTAGAAACACAGAGGCAAAATTACTTCTCATAACCTTAAAACTACTCATTGTTACACAAGTTTATGGTAAAATTTGCTGAAAATTTTGTCAAACACAGAAATATTTATGAGGAAGAACTGCCACCTGGCGGTTATATTGCTCGATGTGGTATACAAAGCAGGCAGTGAATGTGTATTAGTGGTCAGATATTTGGAGGTTTAGGAGCTTGTTTTTTATTTACCCTTGGATTGCAGGGCTAATAAAGTGTTGGGGTCAAATTGTTGCATAAAGTAAATACAACCACTCTTAACCACTTCTTAACCACGTTCACAACAATGGCCCAAAAGGCAAAATCCAAGCCCTGGGTAGTGCTGATTTAGAGGAATAAAAAAGACAAACAAAAGAACTGAGAAACTGATAAAGAAAATGAAATTCAATAAATGAGAATGAAGAAATTATGAAATATTTAAAAAAGGTTTTTGAGTTTCCACACAATAAAAACAACACAAATAATTACAATGAAAAAAAAAAAACTGTATATAAATCTATTTTTTTTAGTTTTATGTGTGAATATACAGTACTGTGTGAATGTAAACATTTTAACTTTTAAAAGCTATCTAAGACTATATATTACAGTCAACATGACAAAATGTCCTTCAGAAACAAAGCAGTAATCACACATTTATTATTATTCACTTTTAAAGATTAGGCATGAAGAATATTTGCACCCTTCTTTAAGTACATGATACCTTTTTTGAATGAAAAATAAGCCTTTACGGCTGCCAGATCCATTAGCAAAAGATTATTAGTGAATCATCAGCATTCACTATGCAGGTCAGTGTGTATTAAACATGCAGGTCACTGTGTATCTAATACACTTCATTATGAACCATATTAACTGAGTTACCTTAGAAATAAATTTAGAAATAAATGAATACTGTGAAATTGGCAAAATGGTACACCTTATCTTGCAAAATAAACACAGCCTAAAAATTCTACAGGTCATTTTTCCTTTTTCTTTTGTTTTATATCGAAGAAAACACAGTATTAGGGTGATACATGAGTTTTATTGCTCACTGTATCTTATAGATTGTTATCTCTATTATATATATATATATATATATATATATACACACACACACACACACACACACACACACACACACACAGAGTGCTTTGTAATATGAGGCAAGTTTATAAAAATATCACCATGAATATTGTAACATGTGAAACATTACACATACACTGCTTATAGATGGTATCAATTCATCCAGAAATCTGATCTCTGTTAAAATTCCACACACTATAAATAATAAATACATGTACAAATATTGCACAAGGTCATTGATCCTGTTTTCCCCAAACAGCACAAAATTATAAAAAGGGTTATAAAATGGAAGATGATGACATGCATCGCAAAAAAATCATAAAATAAATCCTAAAACAAAAAAAACAGTCAGTCATCCCTCAGTAACATGTCATGATTGTGAATGAGGGATGATGGGGATTAGATGATGGCACAGAATGAAGGTGGGTGGGGTTTGGCCCAGGTGATCAGTAAATAAATGGATGAAGATGTAGTTGTTGGTGAGCTCAGGGAGAGGTGGATGGCTAGTTTAATTTGAGCCTAGTGGAGGCCCCACCTGTTCCCTCCTCTCAGTGTTCCACTCCTGTACACAGGAATTTGGTCCCTGGGTATCACTGATTAGCGCCAGAGCCTTTGGAGACTCCAGGGGGCAGATGTAGTCACTTGGGTCATCTGAGCGCTTCTTTCGGAGTTGACCAAAATTGGAGAAACCGATTTTCTTTGCCTGTAGAAAAAAAAAAGAAAGTGGGAGGGAACTTTGGTTATAAAGCCGATCATACATAATCAGCCATCAAATATATTTCTTCAGAACATTAATCAGTAATGATGAGTAATTATTTTCAATGTCTAGAAATTTCCTATTTTACAGTCTTCCTTAGTGCAAGACCACAGTGCCAGTATTAGCATATGTGGAGGCTTTTAATTATTCCTGTTCCCTTTTCATTGTAACTTCTTATATTCTTATAAAAAGGATGCAGTGTCTAAGGAAGCAAGCAGTCTGAAGTAATCTGATAATCTCGATATGATGTGCTGTAAAGGTACAGTGTGTAACATTTTGGAAAAAATGTAATTAAGTCTACAATCAAGAAATAAGTTTTCATTAATCATAATGAGGCCTGAATCCCCTCTTATGGAAGAACCATACAGGCTTCAGAAGGGAGGGGTCAGGAATGAAACTGCTGCTTAATACAGCTAAATCTAACTCACTGTACCTTTAAACATGGTTGAAAGAGATCTACAGAGTAAACTCGAGACAGATACATTACCCGGACTTTAGCTGTCATGGAGAGCGGGGCGTAGCTTTGAGACTCCATGTATTCCTGTTTCTCCAGCTGAGCCTGACCTCCTACCAGAGAGTTGAAGTTGGTGTTGAGGTGTCTCCTCAGCAGGGTTTTCTGGGGTGGGATATTCAGCAGCATCGCCAACGTGTCCGAGTTAAAGCGTGGCTCCAGGATCTGGACAGTCAAATGAGAATATGCCTGATTTATACATACATTTCAGATTCTGAATGAAGAGTCGAAGCAATTTTGACAGATTAGCATCCTGGTAAAAAGAAGCTAGTGCTTGTGTGTGCTGCTCCCCTTCCCTAATCTTGTCATAGTATCAGTAGGATTTCTACCACAGAGGGTGAAGGATACCACATGCTTCTTGTCAGCCAACCACATTTTTTTCTCAAAATTTCATATTTAGAGGTAACACCCCCACGATTGTTGTTTGTTTGGGAAGGGGGTATATGGGACCCCACTCTCCCTGAGAGCGAATCAGTTCTTGTGAGCGGCTAGGCATGATAGGCTGTGATCTTTGTTTTGGTTAGACTAGTAAAGTCACTGTAAGTGAGTGTGTGTGTATGTTACTCACGATGAGACCCCCATGTACGCCGCTGCCCCTCAGGTTGGGAGCATATTCAGCTAGATCCACTGAGCGAAGCCACTCCATCACACGGTGGTTGGACCACTGCACCACCTCAGAGGGTGTGTTTAGCATCTGTGACTGTAAGCAAGTTTTACTTTAATACAGTGTTTTGAATTCATCACCACACAGACAGTTTAAAAAAACATGAGCCTTGTTTTTGAGCCTTGCTTGGCCTCACCTCATCCCCCGGTCTCCTCCTCAGACAGTTAGGGTTGAACTTGTTTACATACAGCACATGGATGGCACATTTAATGCTGAGGTGATGCAGCTGGTTGCTTACTTTAAGAACCAGCAGGTCATTCTGAAGAAAATTAACCACATCAGTACAGTGCTGCGTGCAACAAAGAAGAGCCTGATAAAGGCGCTAGTCCATATAGAGGTATTTACCACAGTCAGGTACTGCAGCATCCTTCCGTCCACACGGCCTTCATGAAACTGGTCTTTATACTGCGGTAAACCGATATCGTCCAGCCACCCTGCAGGATACACCAACCAAATTTAATTATATCATACAATTTATTATCAAAACTATCCTCTAGCAACAATGGTTTTAATTATCATTAGAATTTCATTGAAATTTCCTCTTTTAAAAATAATTTTAATAAGTATGGATGCATATTTATTACCAGAAATGCTTGGAACTAGTCAGAAAAGAAATTAAAAACTTTGAACAATCAATCTGAAATTTATTATTGATTTTTACTATGTTGAAATAACACAACTTCGTTATAGAGGTACTGTACACTTAACTGTGCTTTATGTGCTGGAAACTACATTTACATTTACAGCATTTAGCAGACACCCTTATCCAGAGTGACTTACATTTATCACTTTTTTATACAACTGAGGGTTAAGGGCCTTGTTCAAAGGCCCAACAGTGGCACTGGTGGTACTGGGACTTTAATCCTCAACCTTCAGATCACTAACCCAGAGCCTTAACCACTGAGCCACCACTGTCCTCAATGAATAGGTGATGATGTCTCAGAATGTGTAGGTCACACAATTTTGCCACCTACTGGTTAAAATTATACTTAATCATGCAAGGCCCATGCTAACATAAAGTCATCTGGTACTTCTCTACATCCTACATTAAAAAATGAAAACAAAAATAAAAAGAATCGCATCTTATGAGTGGTGGGTGAATCTCACCTCTCCCATCTCCCCTTGAGTGAAATTCAGTGCCAATTTTTAAATACAGGCTGATACAGACTCATCATAGGAGTTTGGGTCCCTAAAACTTTTCTCGGTTACGCCCTGCCTACCCTCTCTGTCCTTTGCCTATTTTTACAAATTTGAAATCGTACACTGGGTGAAGTTAGGATCAGAGATGAGTTACAGATAAAGTTACACATGTTTAAGAATAACTTATGAAATGATCAATTTCTTAGTTAACATATCTAAATGTTGAGTTTTAATCTGTAATCATACTCAGTGGATCCACACTACATTCTCTTCCTGCAGGAAGAGCACACTTTAAAACATGGGCGATGAAAAGTTTTGTGAGAGAAATTATATCTGGATTATATTTCTCAGTTTAAACACACTAATTACGCATTATTAGTTATGAATTTTTAAGATTGTATGAAGTACATGATTGTAAACATAACTACAGTTTTTATTTCCAGCTATGATCAGTATGGGATAATGAGTATGATTCACTCACGTGTGACCCAGATGTGGTCAAGCTCTGCAGATTTCTCAGTCTGTCGCCTAGTGAATGAGTGAATGGCAAGTTGCAACTTCTTTCTGTGCAGTGGATGCTTCATCCCCAGCTCCTAATAAATGAACACATGCTGTTAATAATGCACAGAAACATTTTATCCAAGAGTTACAATAATCTTACATTTTAAAATAACTCAATAAAGATCACAGAACTTTATGAAAGCCAATGTCATAGTCATTCCTAAAAAATATAATAAAATAAAATTATAATAACAATAATGGGTATATTAAAAATAGTAAATCTCATAGTACATACAAAGTAGTACATAGTAGTAAATAAACTATTATGACTAATCCCACATGTAACACTTTTATGATGTTATCTACATCTACACTGCCTAATAACTAATATTATTATAATTCTGGATATTGAAGCCAAAACTTCTTAAAGTTATAAATTCAATCTATTGGATATTTTATTGTTTAATTGAATAATCTAATTCTCTAATCTAATAATCTATTGTCTGAGAGTCCAGTAAAAAAAATTTGACAGAAAATACAGGCATGATGACGAGCGTGATTTGAGAACGGTAACTGTATTTGACACTGTCGTCAGGGTAAATTAGTCCTCAGTCAGCATTACTGATGGATGAGACTGAAGATTGAGTTGAAATGACATGTGGAGCTGCAGGATAGAATAATGATGGTCATGTCTGTCAGACAGATGTGATGAGATTTAAAGTTTGAGATGTAGTAACTGCATGGGAGCGCGAGATCAGGTCAGTACTACAGCTATGTGTGGGACTCTGTGTGAGATTATTTCTTAACCTGATTCCTACCTGCTTTTGTAGAAATTTTGATAGAATCTCACTCATTTACTCAGACACTCTTTAGCAATCCTACCCACCCCTCTACTTGCCCAATACTACCCACCCCTCTACTTGCCCAATACTACCCACCCCTCTGCTTGCCCAATACTACCCACCGCTCAACTTGCCAATTCTACCCTCCCCTCTACTTTCCAATCTTACCCACCCCTCTGCTTGCCCAATCCTACCCACCCCTTCAACTTGCCCAATCCTGCCCTACCCTATCCTACCCTACCCTATCCTACCCTACC
>JAOUQZ010000001.1:29988697-30016412 GCA_028564935.1 Neosilurus hyrtlii
CTCTCTCTCTCTCTCTCTCTCTCTCTCTTTTTCTCTCTCTCTCTCTCTCTCTCTCTCTCTCTCTCTCTCTCTCTCTCCTCTAGAAAATCAGGAATCTATTTCAAGACCACCATGAAACTCTCACCTCTTACGCTTGACAATGTTTTCCATTCATGAAAGCAATGCTTAACAATTCACACATGATGTTATGAGGATGGTTTGGACATTATATGAAACAATGCTATGAACAAGGGGAAGACGGGAGAATAAAGCTAAAGAACAGAGGAGCGATAGAACTGTAGGAGAGGACCGCCTCCTTCACTAAACTCAGATTAAATCAGAATAATGTTGTAAACTTCTTAAAGCCTTTGTAGAGTTCTTTATATATCCAAAAGAGTTTGACGGTCAGCATACTAATACTAGTATACATAAAATATACCCATTGTGATTATATTCTAATTAACTTGTACACGACAAGTAAATTAGAATATAATCACAATGGGTATATTTTGTTTTTTTTTTATTGTTTATTGTTACATGTGACTTTGGTATATTGACATATCTTGTATGACCAGTGGAGCTGGTAATAAAAATTTTTGAGGGGTCAGGGTTCAGATCCAAATACAGTCATAAGAATTGCTAAATGAATTAAATATTACTTTTCATAGGGTTATTCAACCTAAACATTAGTCTAAAATGTCTCACAGCTAATTCGGCTAATTTAGGTAACACATGTACATTTTAATCTTTTTGTAAAAATTCACCAAATTCATAATTGAATTCATTTTCATCTAGTATTATCAAAACTGCATGCATGCTGAACCTGAACTGAAAAAAAAAAAAAAACCTCAAAAACAAATCTCAGAGGCAGCACCTATCTGCCAAATGGGCCTGTTTTCAGTACCATACGTGTACATGTGGGAACCCTGTGGCGATATTTCTCCTGCCGGTATATAACCGTCATAATGGGAATGAATGTTCCATGAATTACAGTGTAAATAAAGCTAAACACACTTTTACAATTGCTTCATGCCACATTTAATCTCTCACTTTACATCTCTGTGGTCCTGTCCTTCATGTTCTACTTCCTGATGAAGAAGAATAGAGGGTGAGGAAGGTGAGTAAGCACCTGAGCAACCCGACAACGCTCCTCCCAGCGCTGCTTCTCAACCTGAGTGTGCTCGACTGTGAGCTTCAGGCTCGAGAGTTTGGTCATAAGCGACTGGTAACACACATGAAGAGAGTAAGAGATAGAGAGCTAGAGAGGAAGATAAAGAGATGAAGGAAGAAAGAGTAAGAGCGAGGCAAGGGGAAGAGGTTTAATACAGTCACTCTCACTTATTAGCCGACCTGCTGGCTGGGAGGCTGAACCCTATCTCAGCCAACACTGACGAAGGTAATGTACACCCTGACCAGCTCGCCAGACCATCACAGGGCAACACACACACAACCATTCATGCTCACACATCTATGGGCAATTTGAAAGGGCCAATTTGCCTGATGTGCATGTCTTTCAACTGTGGGGGGAAAGAGTGAGACTAGGAGCGTACAGAATAAGACATAATTATGAAATTGAAAGAATCAGAGACAGAGAGAGACAGCGTAGAGGAAAAAGCAAGCTGAAAAAAGCGAGTGCACTCTGTACTCCAGGTTTAGATATTAAACATTTAAAGCACCCAAATACAAAAGCTTTACACGGAAAAATATTTACTTTACCTTTGTGGCATTCAGCTTTCTCTCATACTGTGATTTCTCATTCTCCAAATCATCCACTTTGGCCTTCAAAGCACGCAGCTCGTGCACCAAAGCCTGCTAACAACACACACACACACAAACACACACACACAAAATCAAAAATTGCAACCAGGAATCCACACTGCAAGAGATAATTGACATTAATAAGGTTAAACCATGTTAAATGGTCTTGGGTTGTGATTTTAATCAGTGCATTGATCATCATGGTACAGCCACCACCTTAAGAGTTAAAGGAATTTCACTCATTTTTGCTACTATAATATTAAAATGAAAACATTAATACAGAAGAAATACAATAAACCCAATCCAAAGGCCGGGAGGGAGATTTCCACACAGCCCCTCGTTCCCAAGCCCACACATACCGTGCTGTTATTGCAAATCCTGAAACAAGGTGAAATTTTCATTGATCAGTTCATCAGTAGCCCAAATCTCTAGTTATGGCTCAGGCTCCTCCACCATAAGTACAGTAAATGTATTATTACATAATACGTTGCCAGATTATTAGGTAGCACCTATCATCAGTAGCTAGATCAATTTTATCATATTGATCATTTCTGTAAACATATAGTCAAAGACTGTACCCAATTTGTCGATATAACATTTTTTTTATGTTGTCTCATGTTGTAAATTGTGTACCAAGCCACTACGTTAATTACTGATGAATTTAGAGTAAAGTTATCGGGTTTATAAGGTACATAGAACCTTTTCGTGAAAAGAAAATTCCTGAATGACTTTGTTTTTTTTCACATTACAGCAGGACCTTGATTGTTAATGAATGCAGACGAATGATGGTATTTATCATTGTCATTCAAATCCGTATGTAGAGTTGATGATTTTATTTCAACAAATGAACCACTATAGTTATGTAAGGTTTCCCTCCACGAAAAAATTTTGTTTTTTTCAGCATTGGTTTGTTTGTTTGTCTATTTGTTGGCAAATTTAAACAAAAAGCTATGAATGGATTTTAGTAATGTCATTGGATGGGTGGAGCAGGGCCCAAGTAACACTCCATTATATTCTGGTGATGATTCAGATCAGGATCCGGATTTGGGAACTTTTTTAAAGATTCCTTACCATTGCAGGAATGGGGCAATTTTAACAAATGCGCATTCAACTCCATAAGTAAAGACTGCAATGCTTCCCCAAAAATTACAACATCAATATAAGATCTATCACAAATCAACGTTTGGTCAAGATCCACGTAACGTTCTAAAACTGTTTATATGAAATGTTGAAATATACAGGGCTTGAATTACATTCTCTGAGTACTTTAGAGTCGAATATTTAGAGTAGGTTGTTGTTGATTTTGGATTTTTTGAAGATATATCTTTAATATAATTTCAAAAGACAATATTTATCAAATGCAAATACTTAAAAAAAAACATTTTAGAGGCAATGAAAATTCCTAAATAAATTTGTATTTCCTATGCATGCATGCCACAGACTTCTAAGTTCAACAGTCTGCCTAGTACAATATTGATATTATTACTTTACAATTCTATATTAAATCCACTAAACTTTCCATATTAAAAGGGTAATACACTGGAACTTTTATTAATATTGTTTTCACCAATCCAGTTCTAACATTGTCTTCACATTTTTAATCTGATTCTTAACCAATACTCCATTTAGTGCTTCTGCTACTGAAAAAATGCACAAAATACACTCCAACTAGGTTCGATAAGGTTAGTCATTTTTTAAAGCTTGCATTTGTCCAATCATTAATGTTTCGGAAGAAAAGCTCCACCCATTTTGTCCGGGCTTGTAAATAAGTTTCTAATCTGGAGAAGGAACTGAGAAAGTGCAAACCACTCGTGCCTGAACCAACAGATAGATCTTTTTAGGGTTCCTGAGTTAGAAACGTTGGTGTTTGATCTTAATAACCTGGCCAATATACAGTATGTAGTTAGTAGTGCACCTAATAATATGGCAACTCAAAACATAAAACTGTATGTATACTCTCAGTAAAAATGGGTTAAACTGTAGGTGGGAAAATCTGGTAATTAAAATGCAGGAATTTAGAGTAATTTAAAAAATCAAAAATAAAAAACAACAACAACAACACAGCTTGCACAGCTTGAAGTAGAGTTTGGGAGTTAATGAACCGTTGGATCAAAAAATGTTGAAAAAATATCAAATATGTTGGGGCAATGAAACAAGAGCTGAGAAGCTGGAGTTAAGATTTAAGGTATAACAAGAATACTTATGGTCCAGACACATAATAAAGGTAAAAAAAATGTGGTGAAACTTCCATGGTTGAAAGAAATGAATCAGTTACCCTTTTTAATGAGAGTGATACAGTAGGTAAATTCAGAGAAACATTAACCCTCAACAAACTACTTCTACAAAGAAAAAACATTTCTCCACACCTCCAGGGTTAGTGAGAGACCTAATCATGCAGAACCACAAAATTCCTTCAAACAGATCACTCTACTCCGATAGCGCTCAGCCGACACTGATAAGAATTCCCCCTCTGTAGCTTTTATGCCAGGAGCAGAGCTTGTTAATGTTAGAGTGGAAATGGAAATGAGGCTGTGACGGTAGGGACGTGCAGTGAGCTTCACGGCAGAACAAAAGCCCGCCTACTTTATCTCCTCCAGAACTACAGTGACGTCTGCGATCCTCAGCATCTGGCGAGCAGAGGTCTGCATCTGTTGAGCTGAGATCGAGAGCATAATGTGCATTGTGGACGTCACAAGCCATGCTCTCTGGGTGGCCCTCGAGAGCCCGCTGCTCCTGGATGCGTGTGGTGATTTCCTGCTGGAATTTGAGCATCTGTGCCTGGAGCTCGCTGATCACATTAACCATACACTGATATAGACAAAAACAAGCCAAATGGAAGAAAATGTGAAAGAGGGTATGAAAAAAAGGAAGAAGAGGGCTAGGAATAGAAAAGATTAGAAGAAATGAAAATACTACTCTACTGAACAAACTTCACAAAATCACACACACACACACACACACACACACACACACACACACACAATGCCTTCTACATTACAGCTTTTGCAAATCTTAATTAAAATGCTGCATTGTGGCCACTGGTGGCGAATCGACAGGATGCACAAGTTCAAATCCAGGTTGATGTAGCCATCAGCAGCTGGGAGATCATGGGAGCTAATTGGCTGAACTCACACGGGAGGGAGTTTTGGCACATGTTCCCCTCCTTGTAACGATCAACAGCCTATCATGGGCGTCTATAAGCTCATGCGCCTAAATATGCATGTGCAAGCAGTTTGTAAAGATGCAGGTGAAACAATGACGTGTCACAGAGGGGGCATATGCTTACTTATGACCCTCCATGGTAGGGAGGCAGTACACAGAGGGGTGGGAATTGGCTACAACAAAATTAGACAACTATAAAAATACCACAGATAGAAGATGGATATTACATGAACTATTTTGTGTTATGGTAACAAAGTTCCCAAGCTAGCGTTCATCTTATACCCGCTACATTTACAGGCTAATCACAGCAGACTAAATAACACTGAAATAGCTGAGCTTAGCATACATGGAGCTAATGTTTGGTTCAGTTTTCCTATTAAGCATTTCCTATGCCATGCAGTCTGAAGAACTCACAGGCAAGGACAAGCACTCCGAGATGAATGAAGTTTCGTATGATATGAGCAGTTGATGTTAAAGCTGATGATAAGGCCCACGTTCTACATCTATATTTAGCCCCAATGCTTAGCAGTCTTTGGGGAAAGTGTGTGTCTGTGGCATGTTCCAGGAGGATTTCTGTCATTCTGTGGTGCTGAAGCAAGTGTCTGCAGCTGTCACATGCAGAGAAAGTGTTTGTTAATGCAACAGATGCAAAGCAGGACTTGCTTACTTTGGTGCCGACACTCTGTTGCAAAGATAAGTAAGTATTACTCCTTATTCACATTTTTCTTCTTGGCAAAATGATTCTAAACGGCTACTACAGAATGAAATATTCTTAGCTAATCCAAAGCAGGTACCAGGTAATGGTATTGTGAGATGTATAGGGTGTACCCTGTACAATACCTTCACCCAGTGGCGGCTGAGATAGGCACCAGTCTACCCGCGATCCTTGTAGGATTAAGCTGTTCGGCAAATGAATGAATAAGTGGGTGAGCTAGTGAGTGAGTAATCAATCCATAGTATAAATAACATACAGGAAACTATGGTTATTTCATCCGCAGGTTTAATCACTGATGTAAATCTTGACAAGCTTTAGCTTTAGACAGGATAATAAAGTGGAGTAGGTCTGGGCAGTTAAGGGCATTAGCAAAATCCAAAAGCAATCTTTCATGCATATTCAACAGGAGTCATCCAAGGATGGCGTATCCCCCCAGCCTCCACAGAAAATATGAATTGTAGAAAGCTCGAAATATCAAAAGGTACAACTACACTGATAAGAAGAAGTAATTTTAGGAATAAAACTGGAACACAAAAGAAAGGCTCACAGAATACAAACAATAAACAAATGAAACGTTTTACTCAAGTTAGCAGACAGGTGTGCAGGCAACAGTTGGGGAGTAAATGCAAAACTTGAAGTAAGTACGGGAACTCCAGTTCAGGCATGCAAGTTCAGGTCTCTATCTAATTAATAAATTGCTTACATTTTATATTAAAAACAGGGAAATGTACTTGATATCTGATTACTGGAGAATAAAAGTCTGTAGTGTTTATATTATTTTTTGTTTTCTAGTGGTATGTAGCTGTGATGGCCTGCTGAGCTGTCCAGGGTGTACTCTGCCCTCACTCAGAGTCGGGTGAGAAGGGCGACAGCCTACCCGTGACCCTAATTAGGATTAAGCGGTTAAAAAAACAATTGAATGATGATAGTGGTATGTAGACAGTCAATATGATATTAATTATATTTAATTATGGCGGACGTCACAGTGGCGTAATGGTTATCACATCACAGCAAGAGGGTCCTGAGTTTGAGTCCCAGGCTCGATGAGGGAGTTTCTGTGTGGAGTTTGCATGTTCTCCCCGTGCTTGCATGAGTTTCCTCAGGGTAACCTGATTCTCTCCCACAGTCTAAAGACATGCACATTAGGTCGTTCCAAATTGCCTCTAGGTGTGTTTGTGTTTTTCTGTCATGGATTAACAAGCTGTTGAGGGTCTACCCCACCTCAGGGGGTATGAATGATTGATTTATCTGAAATCTGTATATGTCATGGTCGCCGAAAACTGGGCGTGATGTGGGGTGCACCCTAAACAGTTCACCAGTCTAAATGAATGAATAATAATTACGGACAAACAATTTAAAACGTGAACATATATGTGTGCATGTATGTAAGTGAGTACATATACAGGTATTTATTAGGTACAAACATTAAGGCATGCCCCTACCTACCCTACCTGAATGGACTGCTCCTTTAAAATTAATTTATCTTGAAATATAAAGTTCAGTGCAACTTTGTTGTCCTGCTTCTAAAGTGGAAATGAAAGGAGCAGGAATATTTTTAATGAGTACGAGTTTATTCAGCTGTAACAATCTAAGTGTATTTGTTCTTGTTTATTTGGTGGTCTACAGACTAAACTTCATCTCCAAATACTTAAAATGCTCATTTAGGGACAGCTGAGTCTGCAAACTTTTATGGAGAAGTTTTGATCTCTGTGCGTCTGTCAGGACGTCTGGAGCTCTACTCCGCAGGGGATGGACAGGAATGTGGATTCCTCGAATCCCAACACTCCAAATTGACACTGTCACTTCAGACAGGTCACATTTCAATTAGTGAATGAGCATCGCTCACATTCTTTTGCACGAGCAAAGCATGTTTGGCTTCACTAACTACTAGCTAAAAGACTTAAAGTGCTCCTTAAATCTATAAACAGAGCAGTGTGGAATTATGGGTGAATATAACATGTGAGAAAAAAATGGCAAGTAAATAAACCCAGCTGGTGGTGAACTATTCAGGCTAGCCTTACATGGAGAGAGAGAGAGAGCAAGAGAGAGCGAACAAGAGAGAGAGAGAGAGAGAGAGAGAGAACGAACTAGAGAGAGAGAGAGAGAGAGAAAGAGAGAGAGAGAGAGAGAGTGAGAGAGATAGAGAGAGAGGCCCAAAACCCTACAAAAAACAGCAACGCACTTATTAACCACACTCATTCAAATGAGGGGGATGAACTCATAGAACAGGAGAGACAGATAAGAATAAATAAGAGTGATAGAGTGATAGAGGAATGAACTGAAGAGCAAGAGTAGCAGATTTATAAATTGATAAGTAGATGTAAAAAAGGATAAAGTGACAGAATGAAGGAAGATAAAGAGAGAGTGGAAAACTTTATAATACAATACAAGGAAAGATGGATTAACTGCTGAAGTGATGGAGCACGATTGGAATACACTGATGGAGAGATAGAGTAGGACTACGATAAACCTATAAACTGTAAGAGTGAAAGCTTGACAAACTGATAAAGCGGTAAAACAGGGAAAGGATGAACTAAGAACATGATAGAGTGATGCGAGCCTATTCACAGTCCTCTAAAGCACTGGGGATACATAAAGTGAGGGTTATTGCTCCAAAATCTGTACATATTATGTAAAATTTATATGAATAACTAAACAATAGTATGGAGAACCTTCGAATGAAAAAATAATGAACAATAAGTATCAGCTTGTCTTGAAAATATACATGGAAGTTAAATTTTGGTCAAATTTGAGTTTCCCAATGATAGTTTTTTAAAATATTTTATTGTTTTGGACACGCATACTTTCAAAGGCCATAACTTCCAAGAAAATAACATTACAGCCAAAATGTAAAAAGGTTTTATATCCTTAAACATTTAAGAAAACTACTACTTAAAAAAACCTAGCAAATTAAAAACCTTTATTTTTGACCCCTTTGGACTCTAAGAGACTGTGAAGATGCCCCTATGAAGAAAACTTTAAAAAGATACAGCGTAATATAAATAAACAAGTGGGAGAGGGGTAAACTGATTAACTGAATGAGGGGTGGATAAAAGTGATGGAGAGATAAACTGATGGAAGAATAAATCCAAAAAAATTAACTATATAGGAAAAGGGAGATATAGATATAGAGACTAATATAGTGATAGACAAATAAAACTGAAGAAAGACAGAAACAGATCAAGAGATATGAAGGGAAAATAGATATAGAGATAGATAAAGTAAATGGTATAGGAATAAAGTGATACCAGAAAATCCTAACCAGAAGGATGAAATGAATAAACCGATAGAGAGTGAAAGAAATGAACAGACAGATAGAATTGATAGATAGTGTTAGATGGTGACAGAGAGATGGAATGATGGAGGGATGGAAAGGTCTGTACCTCGGCTTTGTGCTGCTTGTCGTCTTTGTCCGTGTGGTTGTGATCGTCCTCCATACTGACCAACTTCAGCTTCAGATAAGAAACCTCATCCATCAAATCCAACTTCTGGGTCTCCAATGATGTGCGGTTCAGTAGCTCCTACACACACACACACACACACACACACACACACACACACAATCCATGCAACACAATGAAAATTTGTGCTGCTCTACAAGCAAGTTTCCCAAGATCAAATCCTGGGCCCCTGCCGCGCATCGCTAAATATACACAGTCATCCAACGCTATTTTTACTTCCTCTGTGCCCCCCTAATGTGTGTTTCTCTGCATTCCTCTGTCTAACAGCTAATTTCAGCAGAACCCCAGGACTAACAACTGAGAACAAAACTAATGTCCCATGATCTTCCTCAAATAAGAACAAGAATGCCGAAGTACGAGTGTTTTTACCTTCTACACTAAACAGAGACTGACACTGGATCAGTGAGCTTGATCCGAGACACTGGGTGAATTAGGATCTGGGTGATTGTGTGGTTTCCTCACACACATTTCTCTCTCTCTTTCTCTTTCACACACAAGCTCAGTAATACACTGATAAATTCTACACTATATAAAGATCACTGCTACCAAGTTAGTCACATGAGAAAAATGCTTAGTCCCCGCCTTGCATTTCACAACCACTGCTTCCCATTCCAAGGAAAAGACACTTCTGCTTTCAGTCAGTCAGTAAAAACTCATCTGAAAACATTGATTAAAATTATTTGATTAATATCAGGATGTATGATTGTGTCATTTGTGATGTTTAAAGATGATGACTACTGTTTAAAGGTAGAGTGTGTAATCTTCATAGATGAGGGGTATTATATCAAAAGGTGTTGTCAGTACTGTTTATAGGTGGTATCTCACGTTTCATGATACTGTCTGTAGTGTTTAAAGGTGCAGTCTGTAATGCTTAAAAGTGCACTCTGAAATGTTTAAAGGTGCAGTCAGAAATGGTAATGTTGCAGTCTATGATGTTTGAAGGGGCAGTCTGTGATGTTTAAAAGTGCAGTATGTAAGGTTTAAAGGTGCAGTCTGTGATACTTGAAGGGGCAGTCTGTGATGTTTAAAAGGGTAGTCTGTAATGTTTATAGGAGCAGTGTATTATGTTTAAAGATGCTGTGTGTAATGTTTAAAGGTGCATTATGTAATGTAAAAATGTTTTTTTAATGTTTAAGGGTGCATCTGCGTGTTTATTGGTGCTTTATATTATATCAAAAGGTATTGTCAGTCATGTTTAAAGGTGCAATCTAACATTTGATAGTATACTGTCTGTAATGTTTAAAGGTATATCAGTAATGTCTAAAGGTGCAGTCTATAATGTTCAAAGGTCTGTAATGGTTAAAGGTGCTGTCTGTAATGTTTAGAGGTGCAGTAAGTAGTGTCTTAAAGAACAGTCTAAAATGTTCAAAGGTGTAGTCTTTAATGTTTAAAGTTGCAGTCTATAATGTTTAGAGATGCGGTCTGTAATTTTTATTGGGGCAGTATATTATGCACAAGGTACTGTCTGTAATGTTTAAAGGGACAGTAAATAATAAATTAAAGTTGCAGTCTGTAATCTTTAAAAGTACAGTATATCATGTTGAAGGGTGCAGTCTGTCATTTTTTAAGGTTTACTGTTAATTGCCTTGTAACATTTAAAGGTGCAGTCTGAAATGTTCGAATGAATTTACAACACACATTCAACTAAATAGAATTAACAATAAAAAAAATGACAATCATGTCTTTAATTGCAAAAGTACAGTCCACTATCAGAGATCAACTTCCAGTCTAAATCCAATTTGAACATGGTCATTATTACAGAGGACTAACCGAGAGCACTAGGGATTCGTTGTGACACATGGCTGCAACCGGACACTGCTGTTGCTTCAAAGGGCAACAACTGAAACAACTTCAAGCTTATCAGGGCGAATCATGACTGGGCTTATCGGGTTGTGCAGAACACATCCAGCGGCTGTGTAAATACGCTCTCAGACTGTCCATCTCGCACGATAAGCCTTAAACGCAGGGTTTCGCCAAGCCAATTTATGACTCACTGCTTACAAGGCAATTAAAAAAATTCTACATAATGGTGAGACATGACTCGGAGTAAGTGCAACATGGGAAAAACAAACATGGCTGAAAATCAGTTACAGTAATTAGTGTATGAACTCTAGCAGCATTAGCATTATTATTTTTTATATTTTTATTACTTTTTTTAAATCAAAGCTATAACCCAAATTCAGTTTACCGCATTAGATTTCCCATATATATATATTCTAAAATTTCACACTATATACAAAATTACCAACTAGTAATACCACTAACTCATAATAGCAACTAGTCAAGTTTAACCTCCTGATTAGGATGAGAGAACTTAACTTTACCTTGTTTTTGTTTTTTGTATCAGATAGATTAGAAATGAATCATTATTGACAGCATGCCCTACAGGTTCACCCATACTCTCGACATATACAGAATAAAATAATTGCTTAACATATTCCCATTAGCTTCTGACTTTTTGGTAAAGCTGTTGTGAAGACCACGTTTGTTAAGTGTATGACAAGTCCAGACCAGAATAATCCAGACCAAGTTAAGACCAAGTTCGAGTAGATGTTACAATATTTGGCGAGACCAGTAGGCTAAGACTGAGATAAATCTGTGTGTGAATACCAATCCAAGTCCAAGACAAGTTCAAGACAATAGACAATCAATTCTCCAGACTTTAGCACTACAGTCCTGTTTTTCTCAGTCAGGCTAGAAATAATCCAATATATAATAAACTTGTTATTTCAAATGACAATGCAGTCAATGTTCATGTCACTGCACACTGATGAAAATGAGTGATTTCAAAAATACTGCTTTGCACAGTGATTATTAAAAAAGAAAAAAAAAGGGCGGCATAGTGGTGTAGAGGTTAGCACGTCTGCCTCACTACAAAAAGGTAGTGGGTTCAAGTCCTGAGCTTGGTGAGGACATTTCTGTGTGGAGTTTGCATGTTCTCCCCATGTTTGTGTTTGTTTCCTTTGGACACTCCAGTTTCTTTCAAATTTCTTTCAAACTGCTCCTAGGTGTGAGTGTGAACAGTTATGTGTGTTGGCCCTGAGATGGACTGGTGAGCTGTTCAGGGTGTATCCTGCCTTAGACAGGGCCCAGCTTCCTTGCAACATTAGTAGGATCATGCAATTTGGCAAATAAATGAATATATTAATGATAATTTAAAAAAACCTTTAGAAAAGAAATTCATTAGTACCTCAGACTACTGTATCCATAGCAACTATCCACAGTTTAGGTCCTGAGTGAAAATACAATTTTCTATGCTTATTAATTGAATTAGCTAAAATGTGTATTCTTACCCAACATTTCCAGAGAACTGTATTATGAATGATTGTTTTTAACAATAAAAGATTATATGAAAATGAACATTTAATGGCCTGAATTTCCAATATAACATCCAGAGAAACTTTCTGAGATGCTATTTTTATTGTATGATATAACTGATCACATTCATTATAGTATAAGGGAGATGGAGTCAGAGCCAAACACTTGACTAGCGAGGAGTCATTCTATTCTTTTACAAACTTTTTACAATGACTTGTATGTACACTGGCATTGCCCTTAATCCAGTCAAACTAATAAGCATTTCTTTTAGTACATTCAATTTAGTCCATTTGACACTCAGGTGAAAAAAGGCAGCACCCAAACCTGTCCAGACAAGCTGAGGAAGCCACAAGGACTCATTATTTACCTATCTGTGTCTCTGGATCTGTCTGTGTCACTGATTCCTGAAATTCCATTGTATATCTGATTCTTTATTGTGCCCAGTTGGACCAGGTTTGGGTCTCTTACGCCCAGTGTATAGAAACTACAATGCTATAGCAGACAGCAACATTCTATACAACTGTGTACTTCCAAATGTTGGGGAAGAACCACATATGGTCTTGGTGCTTAGGGGGTTCACATACCATACACAAAATGGAGTAGATTAGCCAAGATATGCAAAGTGTTAGTACTTCTGTTAGTTTCTTTTTTTTGGCATTATGTGCTTTTTATTTTTTGGTTGTTTTTGTCAGGGTGCCATGTGCTTTTGTTTTGATTTAGACTCCACCCTTGTGTCCTCCAATTAGTTTTCACCTGTTGCCTTTTTGGTTTGATTAGTGTTTTGGGATTTAAGCCCAGCATTTCCCCACAGTCATTGCCAGATTGTGCCAGAGTTTTCTCTTGAGCCTTTCCAGTGGTTGTAAATCTGTTGCCGTGTAGTTTTTGACCTTGCCTGTTCCTTGACCATTCTTGCTAGTCTCTGTGATTTTTGGATACCTTTGCCTTGTACTCTGTTTATCTTTTTGAATTCTCTGACCACTGCCTGTTTTTTTAACTACGAGCTTGCCTGCCGCTTTTATGTTATCTATTAAACTTAGTGCTCTTCACCATTTCTGTCTGCTAGTGGATCCTTTCCCTCTGTAAAACACAAAGATATGTCATTCATTTCAAACTAAAGTTTTGCTACAGTGATAAGGTTGTTAACATGTTACAGATGCTTATGTGATCAGGACCAGATCAGTTATCATGTAAACTACAACCTGTTATCATATAATACACTAAGAACCATGTTGAGTTACTGAACAGTGTTAAATGTCTGTTTAAAACTTTTCTGTTTTAACAAATTTCATCAACATGAAAATAAATATAGCACAGAGGAAGTCACAAAGCTAGTTTTGTTCCTCAGTACATACTGTAATTTAGGAAAGCTTTACAAAACTAAAGGAACAAACATCACACAGCAAACCAGTCCTAGCTAACCGACTACATTTTGCATAAAGAGAAAGTTGTGTAAATTCATGTATAGGCCAAACTTCTGCTCTATCAAAGGAGAGCAGATGAACAGATTGACAGTACAGTTCCTGGCCAAGCTGTTAGCATGCTCGTACCTGCTGCAGCATTTCCTCTGTGGAGATAAGTTTGTGGTGATGTTCCTCCAGAGAGACTTCCAGATCTCTGATCTTTTCTCCCTGAGCCTCCACCTGCTCTGTCAGAACACTCACCTACACACACACACACACACACACACACACACACACACACACACACCAAATTTTGTAAAAATGTAAATACCCTCATTAAACATGGCTGAGATTATGCTTATAGTTGTGTTTAAGATTTTGCACCCTAAATGTCTGCTTTCATTAACTGTGCAATTTCCATTTTTGTGTGTAAGCAATCTAAAAAAAAATGTAAAATGAAAATATAAATATTTAATGAAACAAAAAAATCCCATGATGCAAAGGAAATAAATAATCATCAATGTAATGATGTAACATTTAGGTAAGGAGGCACCAGTGTAACAGTGAGTATGTTTTGCATGACATATTTCACAACATTAAAATATAATTAATATACTGATTTAAGAACGGCCTAAATGCAGAGCTCCCACTGAGATTTTTGTGGGTTGTATTTCTTTTCCATTCCATTCTAATTCCAATTTGTACACCATGTTTTAAAAGTTTAAGCCATGGTCTCCAGAAAAATCAGTAGAAGCATTGACAAAAATACCCTATAAAATATTTTTTATTTATTGTCGTTTGGATGTTGTTTAGGTAATAAACAAAATATTTTTTTTTTTTAAAATTCAAAAACACGCACACTCCTGGATGTCAGTATATGTCAAGTTCCGGTCGAAAGTACAAACTGCCAGTAAGCATTGTGATGCTTACAGGCATGGATGGATATACAAGCCATTCAAAACCAGTTAATAGCTTATTTATTGTGGTACTTTGCTGTGACACCTTTAAATGTTTCTGGAAAATTGTTTTTTTAAGTGTTTTTGTTTATTAGCCATAGTTTTACCTCAATTTACTTGTCGGAATGATTATTATTTTTGTTTTGGTTTTCATTGCCTACAATAGCATTCTTCAATACATTTTCACCAAAAATTTATAGAAGTAATTTTTTTACTTCTTTTTATTAGTAGCCCTTTTAGACAAAAGTGGTGGTGTATAATCTTCACTATATATAAAAATAATTATTGAAAAACTTTAGCAAATTTTCACCTTTTCAGTTCATGTGAAGTGAATAAATTCACTCTAAAATAAAAATGATTTCATGCTCACTACGCTCTGCACATAGCTGGGTCTTGGCTGAGATATTTCCACTTAGATGGAAACTCACCTGTTTTCACACACTGTTAACCACTCATTCACTCTCTCTCCTTTATCTTCACTCCGATACTCCCTCTTTCTCTTGCAACACACTTCACATTCTTTCACTCCTTGTTTCAGACTCCTTTTACACAATACTTCAGAACAGACTTAAAAGCAGAAATGAAACTCTGTGTTATCACGTATATCCAACCAACACCAACTTTCCAAATTCTGTATAAATGCTGAGTACATTCACTTTGTTGTTTCTTCTTGCCAAAAAGCCATCCCACCTGCTGCCAGACAGGTAAAAGGGGGAAGTGCAAAAAATGTGAGAGCCAATAGGAGTTAGGAGTGACTCGTCGCACAAAACTTTCCACCAATCAGGGTAAAGAGATTGTGGAGAAGCTTGAGGAATGTGGCAGAAGCGTGACTGCAGGCACTGTGTGCGCCTGTGTGTGTGTGTGTGTGTGTGGGGTTGTGTGTGTGTGTGTGTGTACTTGTATTTAGTACATACTGAAGACTTGAACTCATTTTTAACTAAACCAAGTTTGTATATTTTTGTGAAGTGAGGACCTTTTGGCTGGTCCTCACTTTTTCAAAGGGCTGTTTGAGGGTTAAGTCTTGGTTTTAGGGTTTAGATTGGAGGTAGTCTTAGGTTAGGGTAAAGCTTGAAATTAGGTATTTAGTTGTTATGGTTGAGGTTTGGTTAAGGGTTAAGGAATGCATAATGCTAATGACTATGCTAATGAGTCTCTTAAAGATAGGAGTACAAGTTGCATGTGTGTGTATGCACGTGTGTGTGTGTGTTTGTGTGTGTGTGTGTGTGTGTGTGTGTGTGTGTGTGTGTGTTCCAACAGACACAAATACAAGAAATATGACTTTTTAGTTCACCACAATGTCTGAAAGGTGTTCGTGAGGTCAGAGAAGAAGTCATGGCTTGTTAAACTTGAAGTATTAAAAAAAGCCTCAAGTTAATCTCCCCAAAATGAAAACGGATATGACTTAAACCAAGCTGTGTAGATGTTAGTAAATAGAAACAGGAAACTAGTTTGCAGAAAGTAGAAAGACCTGTTTAGCTGATAATGAGCACCTTTAGACTGGCCAATAAATCTATGTGTGTTTTGGTTGTTTGCTTTTTTCTAAATTCTGATACTTTCCTGAGATCAGAGCTAATATGCCTGCCTTATTGTTTCTTTTATTGACTATATTATATATTAATAATGAATTATAATTTATATTCTGATATATAATCAAATATAATTCTCTTTTAATTACAGAGAAGTATAACCAATGACTCTGAGCCTGACTGATTCTATATTGTGTGGCGATTAAGCGCCAGTGGTCGTGTGAGGAGGAGAGACTCACCTGCAGGACCAGTGATTCTTTGTCTCCTTCTAATCTCTCCAAGCGCTCTTGATACGTCTCATTGTTCGAACAGGGCTGGCGGTTGACCTGCAGCACACACACACACACACACACACACACACACACACACGCACGCACACACACAGGGGGGAAAGCCGTGTTGAATGAACCAACTAGTTCCACATAAAGACTGAGAATCACCGGTATGATTCCAAAAAGTAAATGAATGCCAATAAAGAAAGGCTCAGTTCAGTGTCATAAATGTGTCACGTGAAACACTTGGACAAGATAAAAGCATTAAAAGATTTAAATTACAGAGAAGGATCACACAAATATAAACATAAGGGTAGCTCATTTGTTTATTGCATTCAATAATCAGCACGTTATGAAAATTTATGCTTTTTTTGTCTCATGATAAGGAATGAAAGTTTACATATGCAGACTACGAAAGCAAACACACAACATGCGAAAATCATAAAGTACCTGTTTTTAGGTACCTTGGAAACACTTCAAGCTACTGAAAGTGTGTTTAACATTTCAGCTAGCCAGCACTACTTCATGCATATTTTTTATACAATAAACTAAAGGTGTAGTGACTGTAAATGAGTCGAAACATCGTTTTCCTCAAATATAATAATACATTTGAAAAAAAATACTCATTGTGAGTAATATTACACCTGATTTACAGTTAGCATCGAGCACTAGCTGAACCTCCATAGGTGTCACCATGTGGAAAAACCAGCACATCAACACAACTTGTAAACTCTAAAAATCTTTGAATGTACTGTAGAGTAGTAAATATAAGACAAACTTAGCTATATGCCTGTTTCCAAGACATCAAGACCTGATTTAAACATAGCTCCTAATCCATCATCCAAAAAATAACCATCTTTAGCTGTAACCATGTCTTATTAGCAACTTTTTTGAGTCATCAGTGACATCCATATTGTCACGCTTATTGGCTAAGCCAGTAAATACCGCTCTGCTGCTGGCGTAGGAGATTACGAAACCATCAGTGCCTGTCAGCACTAAGCTAAGCTGAGCTAGCACCATGAGAGCAGAACTAGCACTTGATTCACATAATCTCTATAAAAATGCTGCTGAGTTGGTACAGCTGTCTCAAACAACAGTAAAAAATAAATAAATAAATAAATCCGAAATCCCCAGTAAGGGATTTATTTGCCCAAAAGATATTTAAAACTCTTGAAAAACACATCCAAGGTATTTATGTTTAGAGCTTCCATTCTTGCTTAAAAGAAAAAAGTCTTCTATTTCTGCTGAGTGATATTCCTCTAATAGATACTCAGACTTTTGCTAGGAGAAATTTACTAGTTTTAATTGTCCTATTAACTAATAATGTATTTTATATATATATATATGTTTATAAAAGCATTGGTATATAAATTACCTATTTATTTTTTTTAGCAACAGATTGGCTGGAACTCCAGAAATACCAATTACACCCCAGGAGTACACCCCTTGTTTCCATGTAAGGCCAAGAACTTTTTGAAGTACCCTCATGCATAACAGAACTCCATATCTTGAAGATCTTCTGTCTGGATTTAGAGTCGATGGCTTTGTGCTTAGCTTGGCTTTCAACCATCATCTTCATTTTGACATTGCATTGTATTTGAACATTTGAACTGCACTTAAAAAGCTTTGATAGTAAGAGTTTGGTTTGGAAAATATTTTGTGCTTATGAAAAATTCAAACACACCAGAATTCAATGTCCCTAGTGGTTTAGTGGCTAGGATTCAGTGCGCTGACCACCACCACCCAGGTTCAATTATCGGTCAGTGGACTTGTTTCTAGGGCAATAGTTAAGGCTTTGGGTTACTGTTACTGCTTGAAGTCCAAGCTCTGTCACTTTTGTGAGCCTTTCTCCTTAAATGGTGATGCATAATGGTTAACCCTGAACCCTGATCACCTTTCTAACATGCTGGGATATGT
Source organism: Neosilurus hyrtlii (assembly GCA_028564935.1). NCBI lineage: Eukaryota > Metazoa > Chordata > Actinopteri > Siluriformes > Plotosidae > Neosilurus > Neosilurus hyrtlii. Next base: position 30,007,162 of record JAOUQZ010000001.1, read on the forward strand.
AATGAAAAAGAATTTTGACTGTACAGTTATGCATACACGACAGAGTTTTTCCTAAATTCTTAACTGGATCAGTTAAAATAGGTCAGATGCCTCCTTTGGCAGCCTTTATGATATACGTATTGCAAAAATAACTAACAAACATTAGGCACCTCAGCCTAATGCTGCCTTGATGTGCTCACTGGATGCTGCTTCTTTCTTGTGAAGTCATAAATATAAAGTATTTGTATTAAGATGTTACGCTAATATTAACGAGCTAGCTGGATATAGTGTGGCATCTTTCTACTAAAAGATAACACATAAAACAGCCAGTGGTTAGACATCCATTGTCTATGGCCTAATTGGAGATCACCAAAAAAAAATACTAATCTATATCTTCTAAAAATTCAACATCACCATGGTTAAAACTTTGAGTATCAACCGAATGATGAGCCCCAGTTATTAACCACTTAATGGTGGTAAACAGTCGAATGGTAACATACTGGTCAAGTAAATAGTTTTTCTTGTGCAAAGAATAAATACTGCTTAATTGAGGTGCTAATTATTTGACTTATTTGCTTAAGGGACCCATCATGTATGCAAAAATGACTTTGTTTAAGAGTGCTTTTGGGGTTTTTTCCTATTGAATGAAACAGACAAGTTTAAAATAGCAAATTCAAACTTAAACTCAAATTCAGTATCCATATAGTATATCATGCTAGGCGGTAGTGCAGTGCTTAGCATATTCTCCACACAACAGGAAGTGCAAAGTTTACATGTTCTCGCAGTGGATGGGGTGGGGTCTAACCCTGGTTTCCTCCGACAGTCCAAAGACATGCATAGGCTAACTGGCTGCTCCAAATTGCTCTTAGCTGCGAGAGTGAATGGTTGCGTATGTTGGCCCTGGTCTTCACAAAGAATTGGCTGACAGAGGCTCCAGCCCCCATATCACACAAACCAGATTAAGCAAATGAATAAATGAATGAATGTATCATGCTATAAACAAATAATTTCAAAGGAGACTACATAGGTTTCTACTGCAACCTTGTGAAAAACTCAAGTCAACAAAACTAGCGGTGAATGGTTTGAATTCCACTGAGTGATGTAATATGATTAAAGCTGGGGGTTTTATCCCCTCGCAGTAAACATGGTGAAGGAAAACATGTACTGCGCCATGTCTTGAAAGGACTTGTCATATTGTGTCATGTGACTTATAGATGGAAAAAAATTCTATTTCAATATACCAAATGTCCAGTCATCTGAAAACCCATCTCACCCAAGCATTTAAACTTTTTATGTGAGTTTCATTCTAAAATTCATGTATCTCTATTAGTAATTTTATTTATTTATTTATTTTTTGAGTTTACAATTTCAACCTGCACATTAAACAGTAATACATGAATGTGGATTATACACAGGAATCCCACGTCCTGAATGCCTGGGTTATTTATGAGAAGGGTGCTAGCAGAGATCAGGTGAATGTCCTTTGAAACCAGTTAGCTAATCATAATGTTAATTAAATAAACCCAAAGTAACATGTTACCAGTCTTGGAATTACCATATTGCTTGGATGATGTAGACAATATTGTTAATTGTTACTGACAAACATATTGTTATTAAGTTTTTAGAATGATCAAACATGCTTCATGCTATACATAATATGAAATATAAAATGTCTGGATATATTTTCTTTTTAAATGCATATTGTTGCATATGTCCCACAGATTTGTGAATGATTAAGACAATCCACTGAGCTTTGACCTAAGAAACCATTTCCTGTTGGCACAGTGTAAGAGCTGAAGTTAGAATGTAGTTTATTGTCTACCAAGACAGACTAAGAAAGAGAGATTGTGGGTGTGGTGTGGGTGGGTGTGTATGAGAGAGAAACAGGGCCTGGGATTTTCCCCCCAAACAAAATCAATTCAGGACATTTTATTATTATGGCAGTGTCAAAGAATGCATGACTGAACCGATGGTGTATGTTGTAATGAACCCCTCCCCGGTATGACAGTCAGGCAACTCCTTTACTCACCACTCACAAGCCAGGGTTAACAGCTTGCTGACTGGAATTTAACATCCTAGCATTAAAAATTGTTTCTACAAGAACGTACAATGTGTAATGCTTGTGTGGGTGTACAGTGCACCCTGCTGCTAGATCTCATTATACCCCCATTTCCTTCAAACCACAAAATCCTGTAAATTCAACAACCATAATGAAGAATGTGTAAGCTATTAAAAAAGCCCCATCTGTTAACACCAGAGCTTTAAAGGAAGTATTCTTTAGTTTTGCACTTGAGTTACTTTTGGAGTGCGTTTTACCGGAGCTAGTAAGTAGTAATGGAAGATACTAAATCTCCGTCCAGTTGTTCAGTAATGTCTGAAACAGTATGACTAAATTTTCCCTACATAATAACAGGAATAAAATTTTACTGTGTAGGTGAACACTAGAATGTTACAGGGTGGCTATCCTGGACAATGTAAATGTATCGTATTAATCCTGTCCCTGTCTTTGCACTGACCTATATATGGCAAATATGGTGGAGACACTACCCTACCAAGTTTATGATGGTGTTGTTGCTTGCTATTTAAATTAATTTAGGGTGTCTTTGACTACTCTGAAAGGTGCTGATGAATAAAATGCATCATTTTTCTTCTTCTTCTTTAAAATCAAAGTATTTCCACACCAGAAGAAAGTCTACCACAGGTATCAACAAGCCCCCTTCAGCATCCTAGAACTTTTTTGAGGATCTTCGCATATCCCAGTAGTATCGCCTTTTGCATAGTGTGAACCTTGAGACAACATGGGAATCCTCTAAAACCTTCTCTAGTCTTTCAGTAAAGCTCCCTAGTGCTCCTATGACATCTGAAGTGATACCAAATTTCTTCCTGCAACAGAGGGTTTTTACTTTGAGAGCTGTCTCGATGTTTGTTGATCTTGTTCCTCTTCTTTTATGACAATCCTAAAGTTACCTGGACATGCTACATCAACTACCTGGCAGGTCTTGCTGGACTTATCAACAACAACAACTATGTCAAGCCTACATTGCAAGGAATTTTTGCCTTTGCATTTTCCATTACTGGCTCAGGTTCGTGTTCATACCGTTTATCTTTGCATTCGATTCCAAACTGTTTGCAGATGTCCCAGTGTATAACTTTGGCCACGTTGTCATGGCAACGCTTGTACTTTGTTTGAGCTAGTTTAGGACATTCACTAAGGAGGTGGGTTACAGTTTCATCATTCTTTCTGCACAATCTGCAGCAGGATTCTTCCAGGGACTCGTCTATTTTTGCCTTAATAACATCCGTCCAAATTGATTGGCTCTGCACAGCAATTGTTAAACCTTTAGTATCTTTCTTTAGATGCACTTTCCTTAGCCACACCCAACTCTTTTCACTAGCTATTCCCTCTCTCTCATTAATAAATTGGCTATGTAGCTATTTCACTTTCATCTCCTTCATATATTCTTCATGTCTCCTTTTCCTGAAGCAATTTTCCTGACAATTGCTTATACCTCTTTGGACAGCTGTGAGGATCCTTTGCATGAGGCTTACATCAGCTCTCATAAACAACTTCAAAAGCAAACATCAGGCACAAAACATGTCTTGGCTGATAGATTACATTTGTAGAAAAGTGCTCATGATTGTGCCCATTCTTTGGATGATAGTAAAGCAGTCTGTTCTTACTCTAATTTCTGCTTTTTGGAGGCAATTCAACAGGAAATCATCTTTCAGGTCAACGGTCCAAATGACTTACTGTGTCAGTACTGTTTACAGAAGCCCAGGTGACCTATGCTCATTAAATAGCAACTCAACAATGTTTGCATGCCACATTGAAATGTGTTCAAGTGAAGTTTTAATCCCCTTTCCTGTGCACATAAACAAAAATAATGGCTAGCCTTTATTCAATGCAACAGGAAAAAGGAAACAAAAAAAGCTTTATACATGTTTAAGTAAGAGTGATTTTAAACAGAACTATTAAGGAAACTAATAAAACTTCACAATGCTTCCTCTTACCCAAGTGTAGTCATTCAGTTAGAATGGTCTGGAATCTGCTGCTGGAGTTTAGCCCTGAAGCTATGAGGGTAATTTTGGCAGCAAGTATAGGATGCTAATAGCCAGTATTGTGCAAAATTGATCTCAAGCTGTGTCGAGTTCTTCATCGCAATCAGACATGTTTATCTGGATTAACATGTTATCTCTAAAGGATTAAGGGACAGAGCTAAAATAGTTTCAATGTCAATATGAAGTGCAAAGACTTCTTAGGTTTAATGTACATTAGATATAAAATAAATGAGCTTTTTTATAGTGCACACATGGGTTCTGCTACACTTTCTCTTACTCATCCGCTGAACTAATTAATTCTATTAGTGTCGCGTGGAGGCTGGTACCTATCTCAGCTGACACTGTAAGAAGGTGGGGTACAACCAATGCAGCTCACCAGACCAATGCAGGACAACACACACACAACCATTTACACTCACACCTAAGGGCACTTTGGAACAGCTATTTAGCCCACCCTGCCCTCCTCTCCTTCTCCACTACATGGCCAAAAGTATGTGAACATCCAAGTACTGGAGATGTGAAGTTGGTGTTCCAGTAGATCCCCAAGGTGATCAATGGAGCAGAGCATAAGTGCTGTGAAGCTATTCAAATTCTGGTATATACTACACAAAAACACACAAAAAAAGAGAGGAAATTTGATTTTTATGGTTTTTTTTCCCATTTTTAAAATGTGATAATGAACATCATCTGCTCCAAGTCCCCATGACAAACCGTGAGTGTTTGTCATTTTGGTTCAAGGGTTTAACCCTGAGACAGCAGCCCAATCATTTCACCCTGTTTCTGTGTAGAATATATTAACTGAAATTAGAGCATGTTATTCTGCTGTATGGGAGGTAATTTTTCAGGTGCATATAAAAATATAGTGGTTTTTTTTTCATTGTTTATTTGTTTACAGAAGTTCTTACTGGGTTTAATCTTCCCATTAGTGTTCAACCATTTCACAATAAAAGCCTAGCAGCTAGGAAATATCCTTATGCTAATATTCCATCCATAAAGCAGGTATTTATGAAATAATTAATAGTTCTAGGGGGTAATTCTTAATTGTGAGTAGGCCGATGTATCTCTGGAGAGGTACTTTAAACTAACTTCGGAAAATATCCTCTATATATTGTATACAGAGGGTAGGCTGCATAGCCGTCATAGAGTATTTCTACCCTGTCATGGCCTGGCCAGCTGTCCAGGGTGTACTCTGCCCTCGCTCAGAGTCGACTGAGATGGGCGCCAACCTCCCCGTGACCCTAATTAGGATTAAGCGGTTCAGAGAATGAATGAATATTGTATGCAGGTTGCATGACAAAAATACCTGAACCTGACTGGCTTATGAGAGTCACAAAAATGTTCCCTGACCAGAATTTTGTGCTTAATCAATATCTTGGCTAATGATGTGGAAATTGTTTCACTGTTAGGCTAAATTTCATAAATCCTAAAATGAGTCTCATTTTAAACTAAATTTTGACCAAAATGTGACTTGCTAGGTTTTTTTTAGCTAGCAGGTTATAATGATGTTTAACACGAGAAACCTTTTATTAAGCTTAATCTCAAAACTTAACAGTAAAACTCAGGTTTAACTGTTAGCTCCTAAAATTAAAAAGAGCTTCTTGCTCTCAACCTATTTCAGAGGCCCTCAACTCAAAATATCACTGGAATTAAGAAAGTACGGAAGAAAGTAAACATCTGACCTTAACTTCAAGAATACACAAGAGATCAAGATTAGGATGGAGTTGACAGGGATACTGGCATAAGAGAGGAAGCTTTGGAAGCCCATTTGTTTGAGAAGATGTGGATGTAAGAGAGATAGACAAACTAAAGAATTAAAGTGCCAAACAACCTGTGATTTTTTTATTATTATTATTTTTTGATCATATTAAATTAGTGAAGATGGATTTGAAAGTCACGTGGTTGTGTTCGCAAATACAACATGTATTGTATGTCGGTTGTTGGGAAAATAGGTCAGGTCAGTAAGTCAAATCACACGATTTATTCAAAAGTGGTGCAGTTGTTGCACGACAGAAAGAAGTTCTTTGTATGATATTCCTATCATAATCTATTGACGTACGGTAGCTGTATGATTCAATGTAACAAGGTACAATAGACCTGTTTACAGAAGGCAGTCCTGTGGGTTGATTCTGAGCACATCAGATAAACCAAAAAGCATGGGAAATTCAAATGTCTATCATAACACTAGGACATCACATGCCAGACCCGAGAAATAAATCTGACGTTAAGAATTAACTATGAGACAGACACATTTTTAACATGTTCAAGACTCCATGTAAAGGGACTATGAAGGCTTTGAACTGTGGGAAACCAGAGTACTTGGAGGAAACCCACACAAGCACAGAGTTAACATGAAAACTCCACAAATAAATGCACTTTTTTATTTTGGGAATAATCACAAGCCTGGAGGTCACAACAGTGCAGCATCTAACACAGAACACAGTAGTATCACTGTAGTATTACTAGGTTTTAGATGCTGCCTTGTATCACAACTGTTTAGATCTTGGTTGAAGCTTTCAGGAAAAAGGTCTGGTGTGAATAGACTTGACGTTAAGTGCTAATCCGGAACACAGTATCTGCAGTGACACTCTCAAGGAATTCCTTCATCTAGTGAAGGATGCAGTTAAACTGATATAGAAAAATTAAATAGAAAGTGTTTAATCTTACAAAGCAAACTCTTACCTCTTTAAGCCATGAGAAATGTTTGTAGAAGTCAATATCCTGCTCCATGCTGAAGGCCCATGTCTGCTCATCTGTGTGTATGTGCATGTGTGTGTGTGTGTGTGTGTGTGTGTGTGTGTGTGTGTGTGTGTGTGTGTGTGTAGGAGAGAGAAGAAGCAGCAAGCTGGGGTTGGAGGACTCACTATGGGGCTTCACAGTACTGATGGTAGCCTGCTTTATGGAGCTCCAACAACCCCCTCCCCTACCCCCTCCTCTTTCTTCTTTCCACCTCCTCCTCTTCTTATCCTCCTCCCTTCTTCTTCCTCCTCCTCCTCCTCTTCATTCCAGCCACTGGAACCCCGAGCTCTCGATACGCTACAACGACTGCTGTCTACCCCGAACCCCACGTCTGCTATTAATCCAGTCACGCAATAATGCTATGTGTGCTAGCTACAATATTATCATACTCACAGAGTCTCTCACTATCCTTGGGTTCAACACACAAACACTTTCTCACAGCTGTAAAAACAGAGTTTATAGCTTCATGCTTGCACAGTTTTATGCTCTCGCTCTGATCGCACTGGGATTTCCCCCTCGTTGTCACAAGGCATTACTTAATTTTATTAAAATTGCCACGCAAGTCTCAACCAAAACAGACCAATTGATTTATTTCAGGATAAGACAGAAAAAAACCACCCCCAACCCACCCTCCCGCACAGACAGACAGACACGCACACACTCACACTCACACACACACACACACACACACACACACACAGTGCGTGTGGAAATGATTATGGTGAATGTCTTATTTCCTGAAGAAGACTCCCTGCCTCACAATTTCAGCATCAACAAACCATTCCCCCCATTCCTGTTTCACACCCAAACAGCACCATCACAATCTTTCCAACAAGATAAACACACAGCAAATCGACAGTTTTATTTCCATTCCATAAACACTTCTGCATAACACCACAGCTAGATTTAGGGAGGAGATTATATTTTAATAAAACAATGAACATGTTATATACTCTAATGGTGAATAAATAAAGGGCATTGTCACTTAACAGCAGACTGAGCATTTTGTTTGTAGTTTCTTAGTCATTACTGGACAACCAGGGTCAACCAAGCAAAAAAAAAACCCAAACAAACAAACAAGCAAAAAGCATTCAAACTGTGAATCGTAAATGAATTTTACAAAAGAAAAATAGAAATAAGAAGAGACCAGAAGAAATGATAAAAAAAAATACATGAGAAGAGAAGAAATAAGAAAAGAAAACAGGAGAAAAAAGATAAGAGAATAAAATGTGACAAAAGAAGAAATAAGAAGAGTGCTGATAGTGTATGTGTCCTGCGAGTGGCATGACCCCCACTCCATTGCCATACATTCACTGTTTGGCATTTACACATATATATATAAAAAAAATTTAATTTTTTTGTTGTTGTTATTATTATTATTATTAATATTTTTATATAAATAAAATGTAACTATGTTTTGTGTACTGCTTTTCATCAGTAATGAACCAGGTCCTGTAACTTACTGTATTAAAAAAATGTAAAAAGAGGAAGAAAAAGAAAAAGAAGAAAAAATGAGAAGAGAAAAGAAGAGAAGCACTGACTGAGTGCCATTCTAAAGTCTAATACAGTCTTCCTCTCCTCTTTCTCCTCTCCTGGCTTGGTTCATTTCCTGTTTGGGTGAGGGAGACACTGTGTGTGTGTGTGTGTGTGTGTGTGTGTGTGTGTGTGTGTGTGTGTGTGTGTGTGTGTGTGTGTGTGTGTGTGTATCGGTGTGTTAGTATCAAGAGGACAGCTGTCCCTGTCGTTTACAGATAGCACCGATGTCAAACACTATAATTTTCTCATCAAACAAGAAATCTTTAAATTTATTTTATTTTCATTACCAAAAACTAATGTAAGTGCAACTACAAGTGTGTGTATGTCATTTTGTTTATGTCATTACATCCAATTTTTCAAATAGAAGGGAAGTAATTGAAATTTGATTTGAAATTGATTTTCAATTTTTAAAAAAAAAAAGCAGTTTTGATGCTTTCCTATTGGTTAACGGGTTTCACTGACACTTGGTTGTGTCAGCTCCACCCTTCACAGGACCTCTCCAAATACAACGGACATATCCATTAGGCTTTATATCTACCTTTATATCATGGTGAAGTTATACATCATGATATAGTTCCTCCCATTAATTCAGTTAATGGTTTAAATAATCATACTTCACTTTCATCATGTCTTTTATTTGGAAGTTATATTTCTACACAACTGAAAATACTAAACTAGTCTGGCTACAGTCAGCCAGTGCAAAATGAAACTCACATCGCCATGTGCTTACATATGTGTCATTATGGCGTGTGTAATTACTTCCTTTGAGATTTCTTATCATATGGATTACTTCTGTGTATTTATGGCCTTTAATCAGTTTCACAAATCTAGCACAAAAATGTTCACACCAAATTAAAAAAACCCACTATGCATCACAGTGGTGTATCCATGTTTAATCAGCAATTTATGTATGTATGTATGTTTATATATATATATATATA
>JAOUQZ010000001.1:30045654-30055771 GCA_028564935.1 Neosilurus hyrtlii
ACATACATTCATTCATTCAGTCATTCATTCATTTTCTGAACCGCTTAATCCTAATTAGGGATGCGGGGAGCCTAGCGTCCATCTCAGCCGACTGTGGGCGAGGGCACAGTACACCCTGGACAGCTCGCCAGGCCATCGCAGTTTTAAATACATATTTTATTTACTTATTTATTATTCTTTTTTTTTCTCTTTTTACAAAACTCTTTTTGATGTTTACTTAATATTATTTATACTTAATGGGCAACCAACACACGTGTGAAATAATTAACAGTAACACTCTATAGAACCATAGAGAGTCCCAGGGACTTTCTGTGTCTCGTGGGATTTATTTTACTAAGTGAGATCAGATTATAAAGATGGTTTACATGAAATATCTTTGTTTTTGTTTATTGCTTACCGAAGCTTTAATTTGCAACAAGTTATGATGTTTATACACAGTGCACATCACCATGAAATACATGTTAGTAGAAAATTCTAATAAATTACTGAATAGAGATCATATATTGTGTCATATCACATTCATCTACACTGTTTAGTGTCCAAGAGCTTCAATCCCAAGTTACTGATTATCCCTCTTTGATCAGAATGTATTAAGTTTTGGAAGCATATTAATGATCTAATCCTCTGTTCAAGAAGGCAGGATTAATCATGGGGTTGAATGAAAGAGGCAGAGAAGCTGTTGCAGATTTTACACAACTTCACACACTGAGAAGAAAGAAATGATCCAGACAACATGTGTTAAACTTACACTCTGACACTTATTCATCTCCAAATCAGCAATCACTGCAGGGAAACACTGGCATATAAAGCACTGGTTTATTACAAGCAACATAGAAACAAACTCCCTAATACTTCTTAAGTAAGTAAAGTGTATTTATGCTCTTCTGGACTTTATGCACTTATAGTTCGGATTTGCACAAAATCTGCGTCCTGACACCAAAAACAGATCTGCAACAATACAGAAAGAAATAAACCAACATCTTACCTGCAGGGACTCAACAGCACTTAGGCACCTAACACGATCAAGACACTTCGACTTTGTGTTTGTGCTCATGGATCGCATCTCCGCACCGCCCCGCATTTAACACAGGACGCGCTGAGCGGCTGTGGAAAGCCATGCGGCTCACAAATACTCCACTTAACATTCTAGGGTGGCTTCTGGAGCTGCACTCGACGGAAGCCGGGTGAGTTTAAGAACATGCAAAGTCAACAAAGAAACGTAATTCTCATCGTAGCAGCCCCTCCCTCATGCTGATGATCTTCCACATGGACTGTTAAGAAAGTGTGAAGATGACTTTTCACTGCTGCTGATAAACTCTTTTACAGAAATGATTTACAATTACAATTACCATTAGCCTGAATTAGTCCCTGCACCCGGAAATTGGTGCTGCGTCAATTTTTTTTCCTTGAAAAACTACAATCAAAACATCGAAAAACGCCCCAGACAACGTAAAATGACTCACTTAGTTCTGTTTGAAATCGTTATATTTCCCAAAGGTTTTTGGAACTGCAAAGCTACTGTTCTATAGACAGTTGTTCAGAGTTTATTCATTCATTCATTCATTTTCTGAACCCATCTCAGCCAACTCTGGGCGAGGGCAGAGTACACCCTGGACAGCTCGCCAGGCCATCGCAGGGCAGAAACACGCTGACGACAATGCAGCTACTCTTGACGAAAACCAGCAATGGTTCTTCTACATGCCTCTCACCATAGACAGTGAGAGACATGGCCGGCATTTGATAACCCAGTTAGCTGCACTGGGGGGGTCACCAGTGACAACCCACCAATAGAGGGTCTTGAACAAACGACCATGGGATCAGTAATCCAGCACCTTACCACCAGGCCATCACTGCCCCTGTTCAGAGTTTAATGCATGTTAAATGTAACGTGTACATGTAAAAGACTGGTCATCTAGGGTGTATTGCATAGCTTCAGTCAAAAAAAAACCCCAGCAAAAACAAACAAACAAAACAAAAAAAAGTGTGCCGCATTTACGTTTTCATAAAGTTCTGATGAGAAATCAGGATATTTTTTTTTTACCTGGCCTTACAATTATAAGATAACCAGCTACATGCAAACTCCACACAGAAACACCCGAGACTGGGAATCGAACCCAGTGCCACCGTGCCTCTCTCTGCTGCTACTATTATTATAATGAATATCATCATAGCTTAACAATTAACTAATACTTAATAATATGTGCCTATTATAGAATTTCTGATAAAAAAAAAACTGTTTATATTCTGCTGGCCAACCAACCAACTTGATACTTTTTAGGTTATTCTTGTAAAACAAAACAATCATCCTTTCAGTTGCATACATTTCAATCTATTTCGCTGCCATTCATCATTTCAAGTTCACACATATTTAGATATTGATTCCTATACACACTGTGAGATCTGCTATGCTTCATATTTACAGCAGGTAGCAACAAATTACTGTCCAGCATGACTGCTGACTTCTTACCACCTCCCTCAACTGCCAATGTTTCTTCCTGCCAACAGCAAAGTCAACGCACAGCTGAACTTGAACTCATTTTAGAGTGCGCTTTACATTTTCTTAGTCAGAGAAGAGCTTCTGTTACAGCACTTTTCTAATTGTGTACATTCATAATAATAATAATAATAATAATAATAATAATAATAATAATAATAATAATAATGGGCCCTTTTGGCTTCCCATGGAAACCTGTTGTGTTTTAAATGGGCGTTCCACAGACACTGGGTCTAAGACTGGTTTATTCTGTCTAGCCTGTTTTATTGCACAGTGGTTGTTAATAGTTGTTGAATTATTACAGTGATCCAGATCTTCAAACTAAACCATGTCAAGGTACAAGCAAATGTTTGAAAGTTGTAACTGTGGAATAATTAATAAGACTAGGACATCATTTATGGGGAAACAAACATGAACCTTACTGACTGTTCCTGCATGAAACTGTTAGGTGTGCATGCATTATAAATGAGTTAAATTCTCTAGTAAATAGCTCTAGCGCCATCTGGCAGTTCAGTAATGTGTTGTGAAAGTTGACATGTCCAGGAAGAGGGTGAGTAGAGGCTGTGTGAGGGGGCAGAGGCTGTAATTCATACTTTTCTACTGTAGAGGGTACATTGTCCTGCATTAGGAGTCATGTGGGAATGACTACAGGACAACTATTTTTCCAACTAGAGCACTTCAGCATGTTTGCTCACAAATAGGAGAATCCTGTACTATGCCACATATTCTCCACTCGAAGGGCAGCTTTAGGGCACACACCCCCCATAGGGGCACTCTGGAGGGCACCTGATCATATTTTCGAGCTCATGATGCAAAACAGATTATCCTGCATATTAAAAACAATGATTTCCTCTCCTGCGGGCAGGATGGCATAAAGGTTAACAGCCTCAGTGAGAGTGCTTCTGTGTGGTGTTTGCATGTTCTCCACATGCTTGTGTGGGGTTACTCCAGTTAATCTGGTTTCCACCACAGTCTAAAGACATGCACATTAGGCAAATAGCCTGTTTCATATTGCCCCCCAAGTGTGAGTGTGCATGGTTGTGTGTGTGTTGGCAATACAATGGACTGGCAAGGATTTCAGGGTGTACCTTGCCTTCGCCCAGAGTGGACTGAGATATGGACTAACCTCCCTGTAACCCTAGTAGAATTGAGCAGTTCTACAGATGAATAACATTTCTGTACTGATTAATGACTTATTAAGCATGGTTGAGAGAGAGTGACATCAATAATTACAGTACACAAATAATAACCACCAATATGCTGTTTTTTTATATGCTGTTTATTCATACTGTATGATGTAGTGTCTCAAAGTCATCACATTATCAGAACCATTTCTAAATACCAAGGTATACAAATGACACTGCTGTCTTGCCAAATCCACCCCCATAATGTCTACGGCTAGCCAGGAGAGGGCAGCGGACGCTCTGAATAGTGAGTAATGAAAACTCTCCAGCTCAGAGAAGCTGCTAAGCATATTAATAGATTAAAAATACACAGAGTGTGTTGTCCATTCATGTCAAAATCTAGTCCTGGTGAAACAATAGCAAACCTAATGCATTCCTATCACCATTGAATCAAGTGTCTTGGTAAAAAAAAAAAAAATAATAATAATAAAATTTAAAAATGAAAAAAAAAAAAAAAAACCTTTCCTCATGTGGATCTAATCATAAAGATCCCATAATATTCCACAATAATATTCTCTATGGATCCAATCAGATTTTTTTTTCCTGACCTGATTTTTATCACGTGTTCCATGTGCAGCACACAATAAGTCTATTTATTCATTCATTCATTTTCTGAATCCTCTTAATCCTAATTGGGGTCACAGGGAGGCTGGTGCCCATCTCTGACTCTGGGCAAGGGCACAGTACACCCTGGACAGCTCGCCAGGCCATTTCAGGCCTTTTACTTACAAAAATCAGCAATGGTTCTTTTACATGCCTCTCACCACAGACAATGAGTGACATGGCTGGCCTTTGATAACCCAGTTAACTGCACTGGGGGGACAGCCTGACAACCTGGTGATAGTGGGGTTTGAACCACTGACCTTCAGATCAGTAATCCAGCATCCAAAACAAGATGTAAAACAGGTTAATAAGTGACACCAAGCCCATGAGCAGGGATGGTTTCACCAGGAATTGTTTAAAATAATTAAAAATGACTTGATAATGGAAGATAAAACAGGTAGGCAATTCCCTAGTAAATAGTAGCACTGTGATGTTTAATTGCCTGTATGGCTTGGCCTGTCTGTGTCAACACATAAAATTTAAATTCAAGAAACAAATGTACTAAAATGGTCACTACAGTTAAATTAGGAACACCAACAGACTGGTAAACTATATATTTATCTTGAATATACTTCTGACTTCATAAGATGAAGTAAAATGAAAAGGTGAAGCCAGATTTCCCAGATGCATCTCTAAAGGGAATGTGAGCTACAGTGGTTATTGAGCTAGCCAGGTAGCATCTTCAGGATGCATTTTCATTCACAGAGAAAATGTAAATGCATTATTTGGTCATATTGTGTTCAAAATGTTAGTTACTCTGTATTATTCATCCATTTATTCATTCAATCATTCTTTCCTTGTCTGTACTACTTATCCTGTTAGTGCTGCAGGGAAAACTGAGGGTAATCCTTGCTGACTTTGGGTGAAAGGCCGGATACACCCTGAACAGGTCACCTGTCTATCGAAGGCATAACAGACACAAACAATTCTTAACACTCAAGTTCACATCTATAGGTACAATTTAGAGTAGTCAGTTCACCTGAGGGGAAGGTATTTGGACTGTGGCAGAAAACCAGAGTACCCAGAGGAAACCCAGGCAATCATGGAGGTGGGTGGGATGACATGCAAACACCACATGAAAATGCCCCTGCTGACCACAGGACTCAAACCCAGGAACTTCTTGCTGCAATGCGAGAGTGCTGAGACGCTGCACTTGCAATAACAGAGTTGTATTAAATATTGGTTCTGTAGTGATTATATGAAACCTTGGAAATTATGTACAACTATATCCAAACTATGTTTATATTAGGTATAACGCTAATAAATGCTTAAATATGTTGATATTTGAATATATGGTGGGGGATTTGTTCAGCAACTAAAGTTCTGCACGATTGCTGGAAATATTATTTGAAGCCCAAACCTCTCACAGCTTTACTGTCTGGGCATTGAGCATGGCTCTTAAGCCTCAGCTGCTCTGCTGAAATCGTTGGATTGTATTTTGTGTTTTATGAAAGCCACTTTGGATGAAAATGTCTGCCAAATGAGAAACAAAAACATGAAACCAGCTCAAAGAAATACAGAATAAAACCTGTTCATGTAAAATAATGACAGCAGTTATCATTCTGTGAATGCTGCCAACAACTCTTTCCCCTTTGCTGCAAGTCTGTTGGTGGGGGGTGCTGTTTACGTGTTTAATGGAGGCACTTTACACTAGGGACATAGGCTCATTGTTTACAATGGCATGGCTAAGTCAGACCTTTATCTTAGTCTGGGGTGGAGAAAAATGGTAAGCAGTAAGTGTTTGTGTGTTAGATACAAAAAAGTCATAGCCTAAAATAATATGAAGCTACATCACAATAAATATGCTAACATTATGATTTAGCACTCATAGCAAGAAGGTTCTGGGTTTGTGCCCCGTGGTCAGCAAAAGAGTTTCTGTGTGGAGTTTGCATGTTCTCCCTGCGTTTGCATGGGCGTTATCTTGGTACTCAAGTTTCCTCCCACAGTCCAAAGACATTCACATTAGGCTGTTCCAAAGGTGTGAGTGTGACTGAGAATGATTGGGTGTGTGTGGAGGTCCTGCAGTGGTGTACCTGGCCAGAATTGGCTGAGATAGGCTCCAGCCCCTCCACAACCCTAGTAGGATTAAGCGTCTCAGCAAATAAATAAATGTAGGAGTTAATGAAATAGATCTAAAAAATGTTTGGGCACCTCTGTTTGTTGTGTCAGTGGACCAAGGAAGTAAGCTTTTGTGTTAGTTAACTATACTGAATTCACCACAGATGATGTAGGATGAGACCCTGGAATAGATTAGCGACTTGATCAGGGTATACCCTGCTTCTCACACAAAGACATAGCTTGGACAAATGGGATGGCATGCTTCAGGGTAGGGTGCTAAACCCATGTTCGGCTTGGGCACTCTACTTAAAAACCTTTAAAGGATTCCACAGAATCTTAAAATCAGAGTTCTATGTAGGTAGGAAGACCCTCAACAGAGATACAACCTTGAATTTACAGTCCAGTGTACAGGTCTACTATCAAATCAAGCAGGAGGACCCCAGATTGCATGTATTCAGTCTTTTTGTTCAGATGTCTGCTATGTTATTTTCAGTGTTATCATATCTGGTATGTAAATATACACATTATCATTTACATCCAGATTTGGTGGAACGATACATGATACTGTCTGGTGGACCCCAGAACTTTTGTCTGGTGGACCCCAGGCATTGTGTCTATGTGTTTCAAAGGAAGACCTGTCACTTAGACGTTGTTTATAAATCAAATCTATGGGGAGTATCAGAAACTCCACAGTTTTTGCTCTCTCCAAGCTCAATTCACTAAGCACCATTAGTTGTCATTGATGTTTCACCATAAAGGATGCATCTATTGTACCTTTAATATCTATGTATATTTAGGAGAAAGGTAAAAAAAACATTTTTTTTTAAAGTTCAAGTCCCAGACATGGCGGGGGAGTATCCCTGTGGAGTTTTCTCCCTGTTTTTGCATGGATTTCCTCCGGGTGCTCAAGTTTCCTCTCACAGACCAAAGGTGTGAGTTGGAACGGTGCGACTTTTCAGGGAGTACACCATCTTCACCTAGAGTCGACTGAGATAGGCTCCACCCTCACTGTGACCCTTAAAGGATTAAGCGGTTCGGCAAATGAATAAATGAATCAATCAATCAATTTCGCATATAAAGGGCAGACCACTTAGCGATGATCTTCTGCAGGATAGGGTCTCCTCGTCTCACCAGTGCAACACATTCTACACACTTGTTGATGACGTCAAGGAGAGGCAGGGTAGCTAGCACCCTGGATCATCCAATTTTCCATATGAAAGGCTTATATTAAAGGATCACATGATATGATCACTAGATGGTACCACCCAAATTTAGAGCATTATCATTTTTCTGAGTGTGTGATGATCAAACTGAGACATATTGATTAGGTAGGAAATAAGCAGTGAAAAATTTAGGTGACCTTTAACTTTTTCTTCACATCCAACTGGTAGATGGTTTGGTAGCCATCATCCCAAGCGTAGATCTGCTTGTCTTGTGGGTGATAGTGCATGCTCGAGTGACTGGAGTAGCGCTTTGGGAAGTACATGACCGGCAATTCCTCAGTCCAGAAGGTGTCATGGATATCAAACAGGCACTGAATGCTGGAGCGTCCTCCAGAGTGTGAGTTGTAGACAACATACATGGTGCCACAGATTATGAAGGCACCTTCTGCATTGTGGCTCTTGCAGGTCGTATCCCATGTGTGCTCCACTGACAGACTTTTGGGGTCCAGCTTGGTGATCACAAGATTTCCTCCAAAGTCTGGATCTGCATGTATGACCCATAATCCAATTTCATCCACAGCAAAGTCCAGGAAAGTGTGAGGGAAAAGCCCGTAGGTTGGTAGCCGTCCAGCAGTAGGCAGAAGCATACGATCAGCCACGGTGCGATTGACAAGGCTAACCTTCAGCACTTCGTTTCGGGTGTCTGCATTATGATAGTAGACAAATCCATCGTAGACAGCATGGCCTGTTCCCTGCCATGGCCGAGGGAGCTGGATGACCTTGGGCTTGCTGGTTGAATTGGAGTCTGTGAAGATTTTCAATGAGGCATACTGAAGCAGGGTGTTGTTCCTGGAGCCACTGAAAAAGTAAATCTTGGAGGAGCCTGTAGTTGGGTCTTTTAACCACGAGCCTACTACATCTTCTGCCTTCTTGAGGATTTTCTGTGATTTGATGCCAGAGAATCTGGTGCTACACTCTGAATGAAGGAAACAGAAGAGACTAATTAAATAGTTAACATTGCTATTTATTGTCTTAAATTACTCCATTTTAATTTAATATGTATTATTTTTAGTCTGACTAAGTTATAAGTAAGGAATAAAATCCTTGCTAACTTATCAAAGCCAATACACACACACACACACACACACACACACACACACACACACACACACACACAGAGCCATTTAGACTCACACCTAGGGGTGATATAAAATGGCCAGTTAGCCTAATGTTCATGTCTTTGGACCGTGGGAGGAAACCAACACAGTCGGAACAGGGAGAACATGCTAACTCTGCGCAGAAACGCTCTCGCAGGGCACAGGGCTTGAAACAAGGACCTCACTGGACCCCAATGTGCTAACCTCCAACCCAAATTGATAAATCTAAAGCGCTGTGTTCTAGACAAACACATGATTGCATGTTAAGTCACTTTTTTGTGATCTATACTCACACAGAAGCCTTCAGTAATAGTAACTAGCATATTTTATCACTGTTTAACCTCCTAAAGCATCTCTCAGGCAAACATAACTCTTGATTTATGGTGTTTGGAATTATTCATTTATTACATCAGTTAACTTCCTCATCAGATTTGAAGGGCGAGCTGAGGACATCAACTCAGGGAAGCATATTAGTCTAACATTGTTTACCTTTTCCTTGTGTGATTACAGCTTTCGTTTTGCTTTGGGCTTCTTTCACTTGTTGATCAATCAGAGAGTCGGCGATCTCTACCATAGATATGTCTGGAAGTTTATTGTGGAGGTACTCAACATCTGTTTCCACACGGTCCACCCGTGTGGCCAGGCTGTCCACGTAGCTTTGAATTTCTGACTTTAATACGTTCACTTTGCGAGCCTGACCACGCATCTCTGCCGACATGTCATACATCCTCTGGTTGACCTTCTGGACATCTTGATCACATCTGATTAGACGTTCCTGTGTGAAGATACAATTGTGAAATACTTTTAAAGTAACAATGTTACTGATGCTAACAAAAAGGAGTAATTTGTTTTTTATGATTAACATCTGTCTCAAAATGTCATTCAGAATTGATGATGTGGTCTAGAACCTATTGGGATTGCAATGTAATATAAACACAGCACCTCTTTCAGCCAAAAGTGGGCAAAGTACATCATAAAGAGCTTGCCTGTGCATTACACACATAACCATTCACACTCACACCTAGGGGCAATTTGGAACAGCCAGTTCACCTAATGTGTGTCTTCGGACTGTGGGAGTAAACCAGAGTACTCAAAGGAAACCCATGCAAGAGCAGGGTGAACATGCAAACTCCACAGAAGTGCCCTCGCCAAGCCTGGGACTCAAACACAGGATGTTCTTGCTCTGAGGGAAATGTGCTAACCACTACTCCACCATGAGTCCCAGATATAACTGAGAAAATCCAAATCCGATTATTGATACAGAAACACACATGTCCACATTCTAAGTGTGAATTGTCCTAAATGTCCACTTCCTGCTGATTCTCATGATTATGCACTGTGTGTTCATTCTATAATAATAATATTAATAACAATAACAATAACAATAACAATAATAATAATAATAATAATAATAATAATAATAGTAGATATAATAATAATAATAATTATTATTATTAT
>JAOUQZ010000001.1:30055871-30083181 GCA_028564935.1 Neosilurus hyrtlii
ACACACACACACACACACACACACACACACACACACACACACACACACACACACACACACACACACACACAGACTAAAATCCTAAATACTTATTTATAAGGCACTGTATTACTCACTGGCAATTTTAAGAGGGCACTTTGTAGGCCATCTGTGCAAAGAGACCACCACAAGACCATTCTCAGCAACTCTGCTGACACCTAAACACTCACACACACACACACACACACACACACACACACACACACACACACACACACACACACACATACTTACACACCTCTATATCACTTCCACTGTGCTGAAAATTGGCCTCTATAGTCTGTGGTCAGTGGTGGTCTGGTGCTGGTCCATTTCTACTTGATAGATTGGATGCTATTGAGTGGGGAGTAGCTGGCAAAGCCTCTTAACAACATTCGAGTCACATACACCTACAAAGTGCATTATTCATAGATGGAAAAAACTCACACTTATTAATTGAAAAGAAAAAAGAATGCATTATATAATATTGCTGTGATTATTATCAGGAAAGCAAATTTAGCCTGAACATGATTTCAAACAACTATGTAGGAGGAGATCAGAAATTATGAATGTTTTTTTCTCCCACACAGCATCATTCATCATTGTTTTTTGTTTCAGACAAAGGGAGATGACTTTCTTGTTGATGGGACTCACCATCAATGAACTGTATCCAGCAGAACATTATTCACCTGAAATCAGAATTGCTTTAGCCAAGTGTCTAGCTGCACAATTCAATAAATGGTATGTATCTTCAGCTGCTTGCTTTCCCATTCAAGATAATTTGTTTTCATTAATTAGCCAGCTATAACATTGTGTGCAAATTCAAACCTGGCCTTGGACTGTATCCCTGCAGCTACATACTTACAAAGAATCAGATATCTGACTTTTCTAGTGCTACAGACCTCAAGGGTACTGTTCTGACTTTGCTTGACAGATTTAGCTTGACAGACAGAAGAGGTGTATGGTGGGAGCATCCTGAGTTTAAAGTCCATGGGAGCAAACCCCCCCCTCTAGTTTGTTACCCTGCCTCTGAATTGCAGCATTTAGTGGCACAAAGAGAGCCTGTGCTTGCTTTCACTTCTCTCCATTTGGTGGAGGTTGTGTAATAGCAATTGACTATAAGTAAGTTAGGGGTGGTAGCAGAGTGATGCAGTGGTTAACACTTCTCACAGCAGGAAGGTCCTGGGTTTGAGTCCCAGGTTTGCTGAGGGCGTTTTTGTCTCCCTGTGCTTGCATGGGTTTCCTGTGGGTACTCTGGTTTGCTCCTACAGTTCAAAGAGTTGCACATAAGGTTATTTGTCTGTTCCAAATTGCCCCTAGGTGTTTGTGTGTGGATGGTGGATGTGTTTGCCCTGCAATGGACAGGTGAGATGTTCGTGGTGTACCCCGTCATCGCCCGGAGTTGGCTGAGATAGGTTCTAGCCTCCCCACAACAGTAGTAGGCTTAATCTGTTTGGCAAATGAATAAATGAAAAAAGAAAAAGAAAAAAGAACAAGTGTATGGTGTGCATAATGATGATGGTGGTGGTGATTACGAGGCCTCTGTTCCCAAGGGCTGTGTACTAAAGACATAGCCAATGTATGGAACCAGATTTGACAAACCGTGTTAGCAGGGCACATATTTGTTTCTGCTTTGCACTTCAGAGATGGCTCTGTTAAATAATTCATATCTCAAGCAGTTAGCAAGGAGCGGTGAAGCCCTCAGAATAAACAGCTTAATGGAAACAGGGTTACTCTTTCAACCAGCTATGTCTTGAAGGCTGATGGTCATCATTATCCTCTAGCTTAGGGTGTGTTTCCAATCAACTTTCATCACAATGTGATGATTCAAGCAATGAATTGAATGGTTAAATATTTTCAGCTTGTAGCATTAGCCTTTTTATTTTCAAATCAACCAGTGAAAGATGATATTGTTATTTAGCAGTTAGTATCATGATGGTCTCTTTAGTCATTGATTAGATTCTAAACTCAAGGTCTTTCTGTCCCTGTTTGGGTTTTCTCTGCCAGAAACATACTACTTGGTGGACTGCCAACTCTAAATTGTCCATATGTGTGAATGTGTGTACGCATGGTGCGCTCCATCCAGGGTGTTACTTACCTCCCATTCAGCTTTTTCTGGAAAAGTCTTTGAATTCACTGTGATTACGACCAAGATAAAGTAAATTAAAAAAATGAATGAATTAACACACCATCATGTTGTATTACTGCCATATGTGTCTTAATGATGTAATAAAATACTCCTGAAAACGGAGTAAGTGAATCTCTTGCTAACTAATATTACAGTTTCCAGATTGCATTGAAAATCAAATAACAATTTACCCATCTATCCATCAACCCATTTTTCATACCACTTATCCGTTAGGGTCGTGAGGGAAGCTGGAGCCAGTCTCAGCCAACTTCATGCAAGAAGCAGGGTTACAGCCTGAATAGGTTACCAGTTCATCCCAAAGCTAGCACAGACACAATTAACCATTCACACTCTCATCTATGGGCAATTTAGAGTAGCCAGTTGACCCAATGTGGATGTCTTTGGGCTGTGGGAGGAAAGCTCACAATCAACAGGTCCACAAATGTGAAAATGGACAAATTCCTTGGATAGTTATAGGTGTGCCGTATGAAACTCATCTGTTATGTGATGAAAAATGCCATCGTAGTTCCTTGTTGTAGAGTTTTAAACATGTTCAATTTGTTTTTTTTGTCCCATACATACCTCACGTCTATTTTCTAGGTCTGTTATGTTGTTCTACAACTTCCAACAGTTGTGTTAGAATAAACATTCAAATTATTTTGCACAGAATTTTTATGACTGTGCATATGTAATATCATACAAAGATTTTTTTTGTCTCTTTTTTTTTTTGTAAATTTGCCTCAATCTGATCTTGACTGATCTCACCTATTTTACCCACAACAGATGTACAACACATATTTTATACACTGATCCAGCTACACAGCTTTCAAATCCACCTTATCAAAACCTATGTTAGTCCCCTCAGTCATAGCTGTACTAAATTTATACAACAAAAATATGAAAGTTGTTTGTAAAAGACGCTTTACCTTACTGCTGTCTTTACAGTTAAATGTCTTGCTGTTTCTTCGGAAGTGTTGACTACAAGTAAATATATTTCTGTGCCTAATGTACAAGTGTTATATTAATGTAAATATTTACCTTGCAATATTATGAAATGTTTTAACATAATAAATGTTTTTAAACCAGTATATGGAACGACAAACTTGAGCATCATCTACGTTACCTTAGGGGAAAAAAAATTACAGTTGCATCATGCTGTTTGACAAACTGTACTTGTAAACATGAATGACTCACCAGTAAGTACCCACAAGGACACTGTAACAGTAAAGGAATGCACACAATTTACTTTAACTAACAATTCACATCTGAAACATGCACTCACAGCATTTGAGTCAAATGGGGTTATTGGCAAGGAAAAAAAATCTTCCACCTTTTACCTATATGGCTTAATGGACAGTCCAGGCCTGGTTCCAGTAAATCTACTCCACTTATAACCTAATCAGGCCATTCACCATCTTCCTGCAGGTAGTAATTCTCTGGAAGTGAAACTGACTGTTGTTTTAAAACAAGCTTTTAGCTTCTCCTCTTAAGCAGTGCAAGTACACGTTGTGCTGAACATAACAGTTCCGACAGACATGAAGTGAAATCTTTGCCAGAAGTAATGGCAAGGGAAGAAAGGGGTCAAATAAATGTAAACATCTTAAAGGACAACTTCTGAGTTCATTTTAAAAGCATGGCCCTATTGTCTCTTTCATTTTTCAAATTGCTTTATACTTTATTATGGTCATTAGGACGTTGGAGCCCATCTAAGCTGACTGGACGAATCAGGTTACACCCTGAATAGCTTGTCAGTCTATCACAGGGAAACGCACACACAACCTTTTACATTCACAAATAGGATCAATTTGGAACAGCCAATTAGCCTAATGTGCATGCCTTTGAACTGTAAGAGGAAACCAGAGTACCTTCAGGAAACCCATGGAAGCTCAAGAAGAATATGCAAAGTCCACATAGAAACACCCTCGCCGTGCCAAAGACTCAAACCCAGGACATTCTTGCTGTACGGCAGAAAGCTAACCACTGTCACCATCATTTCTAGCCAGTTGAAATATATTAACATTGACTTCTAATTACTTCTAAGTAATACTGGCATTATGGGTTTAGGTTGCGTCCATCTAAGGTTATTGTTATTGTGTTTGTAGAGTTTAAGTGGAATTATCATTGTATATCACCGCATATTAACTGATTATATTATAAATTGGTCGACAAGGTCAAATGTCTGAAATAGTTTTTCCTCAGTAACTTCCCTTCTGGGATTATTTCTGCATTTCGAAAACACCGGGAAGTTTCAGGTAGGAGATGACAGCAATTTTTAAACTGATGTGGGTAATCAGTAAACATGCACTGCCTGCTGTCAATAATTGTGAGCACCACCTGTTTAATGAGAGGAGTACATCCGCCATCTCCTGTCGACCCCGCTATGGCGCAGCATGTGATTGATGTTATTTTAAAAAGCTTCTATTCCACCTGTGGATCTAAAGCCACATTTCTAAACACACCAGACACCTCTGTGCCACAGAACTTTGAAGATACAGTAGGTTGTGGATGTCAATTTAATAAGCAAATCACGATTAATAACCTAATAAATTTAGTTGTTCAACTCAAGGCATGTCTACTAGGCAAGATTTTTTTCTTTCCAGTGGGGTTAAAATTTATTAAATAGGAACAGAAAAGGGTGTCACAGTGTCATAGTGATTAGAACAATCACCTCACAGCAAGAAGGTCGTGGGCTAGATTCCTGGTCTCGGGTGTTTCTGTGTGGAGTTTGCATGTACTCCCCATGCTTGCATGGGTTTCCTCTGGTTACTCCAGTTTCCTCCAACAGTCCAAAGACATGCACATTAGGCTAACTGACTGCCCCTTGGTGTGAGTGTGAATTGCTGTATGTGTTGCCCTGCAATGGTCTGGTGAGCTGTTCAGGATGTACCCCACCTTACCCCAGTGCCGGCTAAGATAGGTTCCATTCTCCCTGTGACTCCGGTAGGATTAAGCAGTTCTGCAAATGAGTGAGTGAGTGGATTGGACTGGAAGGCAACCAATTTCCTTTTAGCAGCAGTTCTGTGGGTGGGAACAGCTTGCTGTTGAGAGAGGCTAGATGAGAATGGTTTGAACTGACAAGAAGGGAAGTAAAACCAATTAACTACTCTTTATTACCATGGTGAGCAGAAAGGCTTCCCAGAATACACAACACTGATGTCTGAATACTATATTTTCAGGTAGATAAACCAATAATAGCATGAGATTAGTGGAAAAAAATTGTTATGTAAAATCACAGTGTGAGCGGGGCAATTAAACTGTTAAGTGGGATACTTGAATATTTTGGGTGAATGCCAAAGGATGATGATGATGATGATAACAATGATGATGAGCAATTTGTTATTTCATTATGTAAGATAAAAAAAAATTGTGATTTAATCCTTACCATAGAAGCTGGTACCCAGTAAAAAGCAGTTAAGCATGGAAGGCATTTGTTAGACATACTATTTAAAAGTTTATTAAACTATTTCAGCTATGCCACTGTATGAAAAGCATATAAATATTTGTAGTTACATGATGGCACATTTTGTTTACTGAAGGTATTAGGGCACATTTCTTTCAAGAATGTGTGTTCATGCCTTGTTGCTCTATTTGTAGGACAAGGACATACAGTGTTGCAAGTCATTTCTATTTCCTATCAGTAGCCCTTCAGATCTTTAGTCTTCATTTGAAGGCTGCCAGTGATTCAGTTATTCCGACAGCCAGGGGAAGTTCATAAGTTCGAGCAAGGTAAAAAAAAAGTAACTACAGAAGAATTAAGCAGTGCAACAGATGGATAACAGATAGAGTTGTACATTTTGTGCAATTACACACAAAAATATTTTAGTTCAATTAAAAGATCATCATCGTAATTTTGTAGTATTTGAATATGTATGCAAATATATAAGAACTGTCCTCATCCCAGTGCACTGCTTTGCAGCATGTATCAATTTTTCACCAAGATTTTGTGTTGAGATGGGAAAGTCAAGACACTGCATAAAGTCTTTTCCAGCAAATCCCACAGATTGTCTCTGGGGTTAAGGTGGGACTCTGGGTTGCCAATTCATGTGTGAAAATGAATCCTCATGCTCCCTAAACCACTTGTTCACTATTAGAGCCCAATGAACCTTGAACTGATCAACAAACAACCACAGATCATAACACTGCCTCTAAAAGCTTATACAGTGGCCACTATGCATGATGGGTACATCATAACATGTGCTTCCCTTCTTACCCTGACACACCCATCACTCTGGAATAGGGTTTTACATGGACTCATCAGATCACAAGACCTTTTTTCATTACTCCAGAGCCCAAACTTTATATTCCATAGCAAGCTGAAGCATTTTATTCTGATATTCACGAGCTTATGGTTTTCTTATTAACACATCTGTTTAGTGACAAACCTGTGAATTCTAATCATACTGTGTGTAGAAACTCACTTATTTTGCTATAAAACATAGCTGTGATTTTAACATGTTCTTTTCATGTTTTTTTTCTTCACCGAACATCTTGGTCATTCAACGTCGTTTTCAGACCACATTTGTTTCTGCTAAGATTTACAGCTTAATATTATTCTTAGAGGATTTAATAATGCACTGGATAGTCCTTAATCCAATTTTAGTAATTTCATAAATCTCCTTAGTTGTTTTATTTGCTTGATGCAGGCTAATAATGTAACTCTTCTGAAACACAGTGAAATCTTTTCCACAATTACGGGATAAGTCCTCCAATATTTTTGTTTAAGAAGGAAGAAGGTAATTTAGTTATTATTAGTTATTATTCATTTATTTAAGAGATTTTCTAATTTGTAATTGGTGGAAAGCCATCGAATAATTGTTGGTATCGCATAATTTTTAGAGGATAATAGAATTATTGCACTGTTGACATCAAATAAGTTGAATGATTATTGCATGACTGGCATGCCCAACTAAAATAAGTGGAATGTGTAAGCCTATACACAGTATGTTTAAATGCACAAAGTTCAGCTGTAGGCCCTATGTATCATTTATATAGTGATCCATAGATTAAAGACTATACAAACATCTATCTAAAAATTTTTCTGTCTGTAATCTGAGCTAGCGCCCAACCATAATACATGATTATCACTTACAAATATTTTATTAGTGACAACCAATATTGATTGGTAGCACCAACCAATTTCAAAAATGTGTCAGTGTGATGTCATCAAGGCCCAAGTTAACATGCACAAGTGTATGATTTTGATACTTTCATGTCATTTACTGACAGAGTTGTGTTGGAGGTGTCATAAGGATTTGACTATAATCATTGCCTGTGCAGTGGAAAACTGTTTATACACACCAGGATTAATAGCAGAGCTCCTGAGTGGAGCCTCATAGGCAAGGAACATGATTTCAAGAACTGCCCCATGCCTGTCTATCCAAAACAGCCCTATAACTTACTTGAAGCTGATTGCCACCATGGTTTCCCGTTCATGGGTTTATACTACAATTTGAGATAATCGTGATGAGCATGAGGGAAGTTGGTGGAAGCATGATGATCTTGACGGAATTTAATGGACTGTCAAAAAATTTGCCATGATCATTATGATTCATTACTATTGGTTGCCAATCGTGGGAGAACATGAGAGCTGTAATACAGGGTAGTAGAACTAAACAGACCCTAACAGAAGGTGCGTATGTTCATAAATCCTTTACATCATGAAGATCATGGACATCGTGGCCCCAGTGTAAACCCAGGTTTACTGCAAAAACACACTAAGTTCCTTTAGATAACTCAAAGGACTCAGATGAATTGAAACATTCACACTATATGTAGTGTAGACATGTCATTTTGTTTTTGTTTTTACATTGCCAATAAACACATATTTTAAAGGTTTTTATTTTAGGTCTCACACTGGTGCATGCTGGGTATATGAGCATTTGAATAGGTGGTGTTCCAATTGGTTCTCTGTGTGATTATGTAATCGGCCATGGTCATCATCACCCCAACTCCAAACACACTGTCTCTGCGGCAACACAAAACATGAACTCATTAAATGGATAATCAAACGAATAAGACAGGTGATCTAAATTATCGTGAATCAGCAAGTGAAAGGCAGTGAACAGAAAACTCAGTGTTAACCTCAATGACACAGAACACACAGACTGTGATAGTTATAGCGACCATGGCAATATGGTGGCACCTTCCAGTGATGGCAAAAAGCCAGCTGTTAGCAATTCACTGTTAGTCCCTGCAACACCTCTTTCCGTTCATTTCTCAGCAACTATGAGACACAGAGATTTCATCTATGGCTTACTTTGCCACACTATTGCTACTAAAACTAACTATTATGCTGCTGTCATGATGTATTCTTTACCTGCATGTGGTTATTGAACCTTGGTGACATCATGCTGAAATTCTGTTTTCAAATAACCACCCTTAAAATCATTAAAATAGCAGCTCTCAGTTTAAGATTTGTACACAGATAGATTTTAATACAGATTTTTGATTGGGGTTTACTTTCAACAAGTGCCATCTTCAGTTTTAAAGGAGTGTTATGGTTGTTTAAAGAACATCAATGGGGTTTAAGCCTAAATAACATCAATGGGGTTATTAAAGAAGGCATAATCATTTATATAGATGGATTTTGTTCTTTTCAATGGACACTAGACACGAATTAGGTTTGTAGAATGAATTTGTAAGAAGGGTGTGAGGAGAAAAGTATTTGTTGGAACCTATTTCTACCATCTTCATATCAGACTAAAAAACCTCCAAATTCCTTTTGATTTGCAAGTTGAAAGGTTATTTAACAATTTATATACCTTCTAAGTGGGATTCATAACAAAGGTTATTTAATTTTATTTAAGTATTTGGGACATTCATTACATATTGTTAAGACTTTTGGGAACTAAATTTGGGTAAAAATTGTGACATCTCCTTTAATATAATATTGACCCGAAACCCTGATGGTGTAAATTGCGTAACTGAGGCTGGGTTTGTGGGCCATTTGTCTAAATGATTCATAATTACATGAATACTCAATTTATTTTCTTAGTTATAGGTACAAAGTGTTCATTCTGACATGAAGTAATCACAACCAGCGACTCTGCTATAGTACTTCTTATGTATTTTCATACAGAATGATTTTACACCATAAAAACTGATACTATAAGAACAAAATTACACAAAATAGAGGCCATGCACTGCACTCAGAAACATCGAGAAGTTATTACAATGTGTTATACAGATAGAGAAAACATGTCAAAAATACTAACCTCTCAAATAGAATTTAAACAAAATTGTAACCATGTTAGGGATTTCTTTTTTTTTTTTTTAACAGAAGCCTACAGACACAGTCACTTTGACATGCAGTAGAACAGACACACGCCCTTTTGCCATGAGAAAAAGTCCAGTTTTTTTGTGCGCCAAGTATGTGCACACATTTTGCATGACCTTTAACTAAGAGGTCTCACTCTTTCTCCCTTTATCCCTCTGATGCTGTGAACTGTGGTCAGACGGATGTGTCAAGGTGATGGTGGTGTTTTGAGAGAGTTGCAGGATCCTTGGCTTCCTCCAGGATTTCCCTCACTGCTCCACTGGAACAGGAGAAAGGTAAGAGGTCAAGTTAGAGCTCCTACAACCTGCTTTGTAAACTTGGACAATTTCACAAGTAATTTTTATGTTGTGTTTTTTCACTGCAAATGTAATACTACTGTCTACGCCATACCTGCTGCCTAAGTCCCTACTTAAACCTGCACTGGTTATTGGAAATGCCTAATGCTTTAGAATTTATAACCCTCAGTCTGCCTGCACATGAAAGACCACTACAAGTCTGTGCAACATAACTATCCCCTCAAAACTTTAAATCAGGGCAGCATGGTAGCATAGTGGTTAGAACGTTGGCCTCACAGCAAAAAGGTCCTGGGTTAGAATCCCAGACCCGGGCATTTCTATGTGAAGTTGGCATGTTCTTCCTGTGCCTGTATGGGTGTCCTCTGGGTACTCCAGTCTCCTCCCACAGTCTAAAGACATGCACATTAGGCTAACTGACAGTTCCATATTGCCCCTGGGTGTGAGTGTGAAAGATTGTGTGTGTATCTCCCTGCAATGGTCTGATGACCTTTCAGGGTGTACCCTGCTTTTGACCAGTGTCAACTGAGATTGGCTCAAGGCTCCCAGCAACCCTAATACTGTAGCAGGATTAAGTGGTTCAGAAAATGAGTAAGTGACTGACTTTAAATACATTTTTAAAAATCATCCTCTGTGTACTAAGATCTTTATCTGGCATTATTTCAGCTCGGATACCAAGTTGTCTGTTGCCCCTGTGGGGAATGGCCATGCTAGCTCTTATCTCTGTTTTCACCACTGAGCCAACCAAATAGCACCTTTTATTTTATTTTCCTTCTTTATTCCCAGCTTCATTTTGGCCTTCTCGCCTGTGTTGAGCTTGTTCAGAGCTTGTCGTACGAATAGAGCTTGAATAGACATGAAAATAAAGCCCCCTTCATGCACTGAAGAAAGCCGAGGTGCAGCGTGTTTAACCTTGGCTAGAGTAGCTGGGAAATTGAATTATCAAGGAACATTGAGTGAGGCTGTGAGAGGTGAGCTGCACATGGCTCTACCCACTGAGTTTTGACTGATGGTAGCCTGTGACCTAGTGAACCAGTATCAGAATGTATTTACTGATAAGGGAGCCTGCCAATGCTAAAAATGTAAATGTAAATGTCTTATGCCGCATCCAAGACTGGTATTAGCATACCATATGAATGTACATGTTGGTAAAGATTATGGATTTTATTCTGTAGGAAAAGACATATTTCTTAGAGTGGAGACATGGAGAAGTACTAGCTCTTAGCTGAAACTGGAAAAGTCACTGAATTCCAAGCATAGCCTATGCACATGCAGGCCATAGATGTCTAACCAATAATGATCAAATACAGCCTACATGACTGCAAGAGGTCATAATAAAGGTCAAGTCAGTCATTGTGTAATAAAGATATTGCATATGTTATGAACTGACCTTTGGGTGAAATTTCCATGTGAACACTAAAGACAATCCCATTTTTGTGATTTATTCCGAGACCACTTAGCCTGTGCAAATTGTTTATAATTACTACGTTCTTCCTCTGGCAACGTTACTTAACATATGTACATCCGGAAAATTGATACCTGTTTGAACCATACTAAATGTAAGACTGAACACATTTGAACATAATTAACTTTCTATTACATTGGAGTAAATCTTTATAGCATATTTAAGTTACCTTGTTTTTTCTTCAATGAGGGGGCATGGTGATGTGGTGGTTAGCACTCCCGAATCACAGCAAGAAGGTCTGTGTGTTGGTGAGGGCATTTCTGTGTGTAGTTTGTATGTTCTCCCTGTGCTTGTGTGGGTTTTCTCCAGGTACTCTGATTTCCTCCTATAGTCCAAATATATGCACAAAAGACTAATTGTCTATTCTGGATTGCCATTGTGGGTGTGAAATGGGATAATAATGATAATGATGATAATAAATAATTCTTCTATGAACTGAGTCATAGCTTATGCTGACACCCTAAATAAAACTGCATGATACTTGATGTCTTGAGACTTGATGCTTTTTTTTTTTTTTACATCCATATAGTCTTATATCATTTTATTACTTTTTTGGTTCAAATTTAATCCTTATTAAGGATGGGGATACACTAGAGCCTATCTCAGCCAACTCTGGGCACAGGCAGCATACACCTTAAACAGCTTGCCACACCATTGCAATGCCAACATATACACAACCATTCACTCTCACACCTAGGGGTAATTAAGGATATCCAATAAGTCTAATGTGCATGTTTTGGTCTATGAGAAACTCGAGTAAGCAAAAACTACACAGAAATGCCCTCGATGAGCCCGAGAGTCCCTTACGCCGTGAGGTAAAATTGCTAAACACTATGCCATGGTGTATGATGTATTAAGTATAAATTATTAGCCATTATATGTCATACCAATGGATTTTAATCAAGAGTGTTATTTAAAATATTAGAACATGTCCAGAGAGTTATTATAGCCAGCTTAGGAGCAATTTTAAATAAAGTTTAAAGTTGAGTGTTTTCTCATACTCTGCTCGACCCAAAAATAAGCTGCACACACAAATATGTTGTTGCTCCACCTTTAGCCTTGCTTACAGCATGTAATCGTTACATTTATTTCCATTCAGTGTTGGGTTCATTCTTGACCAACGTCCTGAATTAATGAGGGAAAAATTTAACCATTCTATAAAGTCTTTTTCAGCACATCCCTAAAACCTTTCAATAGGGTTAAGGTCAGGACTGGGGTGCCAATACATGTGAAAATGATTCCTCATGCTCCCTGAACCACTCATGCACTACTTGAGTCCCCATTTTATATCTGTGCCGTCAGGGCAGCAAAAGTCCATTGATGTGATAAACTGCTCATTTAGTACATTCAGATCATCAGCTGACTTCATTTTATTGCCACACTAATGTTGCTGAGCCTCGACCTGACCAACTGGAGCGACAGTGCCATGGAGGTTACATGCTGTGATCAAGGCTATATGCACTTCATAAAAATATTATATTCTTTTGTCTTTTTTTTGGCTGGTTAGTGTATTTCATACAGAACTTCCTAAAGTATTTATTTTTATCTTTGTGCTACATACATGACAGACAGTCAGGAATCATTTATTTGGAAAACAGCTAGATTCTCATTTTCATTCTCATTTGAAATATGTCCAGTCAGGTGAAGTCCTTTATATTTGGAAAGCACATCTCCTAACAGAAGAGATGTTGACAATAGATGGAGGCTCAAATTAATTTAGGTTGAAAATTAAATAAAAGAATAATAAAAGAAAGCAAAGAAATAAAAAAAATCATGAGCAAATTCAGGCACTGTATATAAAATAAATAAATAAAAGCTAAATATAATTAAAAAAAGACTGCACTATAGACATAGCATCTGTTAAAACACAACAGACCTTTGTGGACTTGTGATGATGATATTAAAGGATTATTACATCATTTTCTTCATTACTGATCATTTTGTCAACACCTAAACATTACCTAGCTTCCAACCAGAAAGGGGTAAAGGGTTGCATTTGATGCCTTTAAAACATACAAAGCCAAAAATTCCAGAACACATTTGAAGAAAGTTCCTTGTTGAAGAAAATCTTTTGCATACTTGAGCTCAAGGATGCTAACAATTGATTACTGAGTGACAGAAGACAGAAAAAAATTGTGCCATTTTGTTTCATTACTAGGTTTCAAAATAGTGATTTCCCAACAAAATCTAAAGTTTTCATTGTGTTTCTTAGGAGTCTGGTCTTTAAGATGCTAAAATGAGGATGGATACCGATCTTTAACCGAGCTAAGTAATACCACTACCTTTCAGCCGTGGTCTTGGGTTGTTTTTCATTGTTACCTCTATGAGCGGATGCCAGTGGGCGATGGGTTTGCGCGGGTAGCTCAACATCTCATTCCAGTGATCTCGGCCCAGGCTCTCGGCCATATTCCCCACTCGACACACACCGATGATCTCGTTATGGCCGACTCTGTAAACAACATTACATTCTGGTTAACAGCTTTTGCTTTGATATGAATCCCTAAAGATAAATGCAATGCGTTTCAGATTAATGAACCATACCTCAGATCACATTATTGTTACACCTAAACTCACCCTTAAGCCTGGGACTAAAAGTATGTTAAATATTTCAGCTGATGTCAGTCGGCATAAAGATAGTAAAAAGCTGTGTGAGTCCCTCACACAATCAGTCAGGTGTTATAGTGAAACTGACGAGTCTAATGAATTCCGTTTGTAATCAGATACCTGCTGTTAAAGCTTCTGCAAAGTTTTTGCACATCATCATCATCATCATCATTAAGAAGAGCTAACTTTCAATGTTCCAGTTTTAAGTTTTCTCTGTTATGAGTGATGATTATTTATATGTCTTGCTGTACGCCAGTGTTTTGACCTATGTCATGGTTTATTATACACCTTTTATTCATCAGCCCACTGATTTTTTGCATTTTCTCCTGCCTCTTTTAACTCGCCCCACATTACAAGACTGCCACAAGGCTTCCTGTTTGACAGAACACCAAAGGAGAACCTTTTCAACATGCTTAAAAATTACTAAAAGAACTCAAAGAATATATAACCATGGAAAAAATAAGAAAACACTTTTAATGGAAATCCCAAATAAAAGTGGTCTCAATGTTTTCCATAGCTGTATGTACAGTATAATATAGTTAGTACATACAGGAATGGTGTGACCTAATTGATTCAATATCTTGCGATAATGGACATAATTATTAATCCAACAGAATTTCTCCATTTCTGATTGGTGAAAAGCCATCAGATAATTCTTAGTATTGCATCATTGCAATGGAACAATTAAATTATTGCACTGTTGCCATTGGATAAGTTCAATGATAATTGCATGGCTGGAACATGCAGCACAGTAATGTGACGTTTTACTTACCATTTGGCCTTGGCAGATAACCACCGCATAATTCTCTGTATCATACTTCACCTCATATACTAATTACTTATCATTCACCTTACAAACTCAGAATAATTATTTATGAAATCATAAAATACCACGAATTCACCAAGACGCTATTCCAAAAAAATACAATGAAAGCTACTTATTAGGCCTTTGCATTTTTCATGATAAAATCCCGGTTTAAACCTTAGTTAAAATTTTAAATGAGGTTTAAAAAGATGACATAATGGAGCATTCATGATCACGGTTACACTTGAAAAAATAATTCATTTTATTTCATTTGTGTTTTATTATTATTATATTATATTATTATATATATTGCAATAATATTATTATTATTTGTGTTTTATATCATTTTATTTTATTTGTGTTCCTGTGTAAAAAATACTAAAACAATACATATATCAATCTTAAAATATTAGAATATATATTGTATAATCAATTTTTTAGGCACACTATATTATATGAACACAAATATGAATCCACATGTGGTGTACTGTTAAGATGTCCGAATTAATGCAACAGTATGACATTTTCAGTGTTGCCATGGAGAGGCTGGACTGCACGCGAAAACGTATCCTCATGATTTATTGAAAAAACCTGCTTCCAACATCCTTTACTGTATTTTTTCTTTAACATGAAATATTTAAGTATTCTTGGCATTATCGTATGCAGAATACAAGGTCACATATAAATAGATGCATAGAAAATTGTTCTATAAAAATGTAATTGGGAGGAAGCCATACTTCCCTCTTTCTATCAGTACAGAGCCACCGGCAGCTTTAAATGCTCCTCCTGTTTGCAGGGTTTCCTCGGAAATGCTCTTTAACGTCCCCAGACATTACAGAGAGACATTACAGATCTCATTTGAAACTGAGTGTGCTACTCGCAGTACTTCTCGATTGAGACATTAATGTGTGTTTCCCAATGAGCGATGTGGGGAGGCTGAGTGGCCTTGAAGATGGGAGGATAGGGATGTTCACCAGATGATATCATCTCATAAAATATTCACTCTTCACAATACTTTGTAGCTAATACCCACACCATATACTTCTCTTTCTCAGTGTTTCTCTTCCTTATTCAGAGATCTTACTCTGGAAAAAGATTCAGAGATCAATGGATTTCTAATTGTGTAGGGTATGTACATTTAAAAAAGTTATATATTGGCCCATTCCTGTTATAATCGTTGAACAGAAATATGTTCATTTCTGAACTTTATTTATTAAATCAACATGGACAAAAAATTAATATGAAACCAACAAGCCCTAAGCAACAAAAAAATTAACCAAGATCTTCAGTGCATGGATGGTGGTGCCATCTTTGTGCTCAGGTCACCCATCCATACCACCAAACCAAGACATCTGCAGCGCTCTTTTTGTGATTTTGTTTCAGAACCTAAGATTGCCATGTCCTGTTTTTTGCAGATGCAAACAGCTCCATTTCAAATTAGCGCTCCGATGACATCCTTCAGGGTTGTGCCCATTATCTGTTGACCTTTTGTGGTTTGTTTGCTATATTTGCATTTATTTCACTAAATAATGAATTAAAACATAGAAAATGTCAATGACATCGATGAACGGGTTATGGCATCTCTACTGGTTGGGCATAAAAAAACATAATAATAACACCTCAGCCAATTTAGCTTGATTACAAGTGGAAAAATAGAAACAAATAAAAAACACCTCTTTTTAGCTTTGTCTTAAAGTTTGATTTTTACAATAATGATAATTAACTACTACTGTATATCAGTTAAATTTGCCTCCGTTTATAATGGCTAACCCTGCAATGGTTTTGTGACCTGTTCACAGTGAAAAAAATTTGATCAGCTTTCCGTGTGACCCTGACAGAAAAGCAGTATGTTTAGATTGATGTGAAGTTGTTTGTAAGTCTTCCCAAAGGAGGGAATCTTTGTGCAATACATTTGTGAACCAATTCAATCCCATATATGTTCAAATGGAGTCAGTGTTGTACTCTGTATTCTGGCCAGTCCCCTCCATCATTTCTATTAATGATAAGCCAAATTTCCCATCTGCGATTACACAATGACTGAACATTGAAATATCCCAGTTTCATTGCAGTTTCTTGTTTCTCTAGACAATTTAGATGCATGTTCAGAATCTTCCTAATATATAATAATTCATCACCAAAAGCATGAACTATGGTAAATATATTATGTATTATATGTATATGGTGGTATGTTTTACTGATCCGAAAGTTTGGGGTTCACACCCCACTATCATCAAGTTGTCACTGCTGTCCCCCCAGTGCAGCTAACTGGGTTATCAAAGTCCAGCCATGTCTCTCACTGTTTTTTACATGAGAGGCAAGTTAAAAGAAGCATCGGTGTCATTCGTAAAGAGTAGGCCATTTGGTTGCCGTCTTCATGTTTCTGCCAGGTGATAGCATGGAGAGCTGTCCAGGGTTTACTCTGCCCTCACCCAGAGTTGTCCGAGATGGGCACCAGCCCCCCTGCAACCCTAATTAAGATTAAGCGGTTCAAAAAATAAATGAACAAATGATTCCAGTTTAGTAAATATCATTAAAAAACTGGAACCTTTGGAATAAATGTGTTGTAGGGGAAAACTTTGGAGTGCATTTTTTTGCTGACTGTAGGAAAAGAAGAGATGTACATCTGCTACTGTTTCTAAATCCTAGGTTTAGCCACAAAGATTTTTACACCTCCACATTTCTGGCTTTGAGCCTGGGCAGAACTTAGCAGCTTCTAAGAGGGTAAAAAGGGAAGAAATTTGGCATGGCATCTGTAGTGCATATAAGGTTTCTTACCGATCGTAGTCCATCACTGCTATTAACAGACTTATTTGGTCTATGTTTTCAGGAGGAACATCGAAAACTATGGCTTCATTGTAAACAGGGTTCAGAGTGTTCCTCTTGGTCGATGTTTTTCGCTTCTTCAGTCTCCGTCCATCACACATTAGGGACACTTTCACGTAAGGGTCTGAAAGGTATCAGAAATAATAAACAGGCTTCTGAATGATCAATACAAATACTAAACAAATACATAATTTATATAAAAATAAAACAGTGAAAGTAAACATATTCTGGTGTAGTTATTTGCACGCATATATATATATTTATTTATAGATGGCATTTTTATTAGATCCAGACAAATATGCCTTGGGCCCAATATAGCAAACAAATAAATAGGTAAAAAAAATCTTAACTGACGAACTGTAAAAGAAAAATAAGAAAGTCAAGTGTAAATTTTGAACCCTTGAAACAGAATGAGAATTTGTTTCTATGCAGATGTTCAGTTATTTACTGCTGTGAAGCTAGCGCAACAAGCAGAACAGCAACACTAATTGTGCTTTCCCGTTTGACTTTTCCCGTTTGATTTGTGTGATAGCACATGCGTGGCATGATTATAGGAAGGTTGAGCTCACTTTGGGTGGGCTTGGTTGCCCTCCCAGAATTCCATGGGCGACTTGATTTATGTGGTGGTTCATGCGCAGCAGTTTTTAGAGTTCTTGCAACTGTCGCCACCACTTTCCATTAAGGAATAAACGGGCCTGGAGAGATAAACAAAACACGTACAAGCGGACTATATAGACTTGGATTAACTTTCCCTCGCAGCACTAGACTTCAACTGCTAGTATAAGTTTTAAAGTTAAAATTTCTGATTTGAATTTTAGGAATATTATGTAATAACTTGTCTGCCAACTTGTCACTATTACAACCGCCTCCATCTTTTTTTGTGTCCTCTAGGCAGCTTTGGGATTCTTACTGTTGTTTTTTTTTTTGCACATCTTCCAGATGTTTTAAAGGGCTTCCTTTATATTAGGTCTGCAGACTTGAAATGGTTAAATCAAAATGCCATTTTAATTTCACACAATTCTTTTTGCTGCAGGATACACCCACATTTTAACATCTTGGAGTTTTACTTCTTTTCAAATAAATAACACTTCATGTATAAAGAATTAACCGCATTTTTACAATACAGCGATCTGATGAAAAGCAATAGCACCACATGGCTCATGCGTTCCCATTTCTATCCTACATTTGGGTTATTGTCTATGTCTCATTTGTGGTTTACTGTTTCACCTGGGTGTGTATGTTTGTCTCCCTGTCAGTGAAAGAACTACAGTTTCAACTAAAAAAGTTAACCTAGCTAACAATTTGACAAACAAACAAAACAAAATCTTGGGTACCACTGAAGATCAGGTACGGATGCTACCCAGCTCACATTGCACCCGACCCTTATTGCCCCTCCCACAGGTGGTGGGTCCATGGGAGGGCGAACCCATGTCTCCTCTTCAAGTTGGGCCCAGCCGAGCTCCATGGGCAGAAGCCCGACCACCAGGTGCTAGCCTTCGAGCCCTTCCCCAGTATGTATATATATAATATACATAATTTATTTTATAATAAATGGCAGAAGTTTCGCCAGAAAGGAGGACTCATACTTGTTCCTACTACCTCGCTTCCCTCATCAGCCTGCGTTACCATTGACGTGCTGTGACCTTGGGTAGGGGTGCTACTCCTTGCTCAAGACAGCCCGGGGGTGCCTTTTAACGTCATGCTCCAGGACAAAGTGCAAGCAAGCGTGGGTAACGTGCAAGCAAGTGTGAAAAAGCTGTGTAACAGCGTCTGTTTAAACCTCTGTAAGAGTTTTAGTATATACTACATGGAAACAACAAAAGCAAACTAAACCTAAACTTCATTTTCTGAATCGCTTAACCCTAATTAGGGTCGTGAGGAGGCTAACACCCATCCCAGCCGACTCTGGGCGAGGGCAGAGTACACCCTGGTCAGCTCGCCAGGCCATCGCAGTGCAGAAACACGCTGACGGCTGCGCAGCCTCCTCTTGATGAAAAACAGCAATGGTTCTTTTACATGCCTCTCACCACAGACAGTGAGAGACCTGGTCGGCCTTTGATATCCCAGTTAGCTGCACTGGGGTAAACCTTGACGATCATATTTTATATTTACATATTTAACCATGACAGAGGTAGTTCAGATAAGCTTTGCGTTTTGAGCTTTGAGCTAATTTAGTACATTTCTCTGATAGCTGGCCAACCAAATCTCGTCATACTAAAGTCTACTAATGTAGTACATACTAAAGTCTAATATGCATGATGTTCAGGCTGGATTTTTCATTTTAGAGGTTATAATAAAGACCCAGAATACCTGAGGCTCCTGTGATATCCATGGCTTTCAGATTCCTGGCTTTGATGATTGTGATGGTCAGTCGGCCAGCGGTCGGAAGATAGCAGAGTGAAAACATCAAGTCGCCCAAGTCCACATTATCCTGCAATACACACATGTGTACTCAACGACTAATAACCTGAAATGTGAGCAGGCTTAACAACTGCAGCATTAAAGTACATTATTACCTATATATTGTACAGCATCAATGCTGATGATCTCCAGTACTTTAGAAACTACCTACATACATCATCATGACAAACAAATCCCTCTGAGTTCATTATCAGCACCAGGGAAGCAACAATATTCTCTCACACTTTCATATGAAACTATTAAAAAAAAAAAAAAATGTGAGACCCTTGATTGGGATTAAGAAAAATACCCATGTGCTGGAGCTACATATATTCTGGAGGTGTGCTGTGTTCTGGAGGTTCCTCTGAGAGATTCTGATCAAGTAGAGCAACAGAAGTAATCTGGACTGACACAGTGACCAGTTACTTGTGTGGGAACATTTTCAGAGTCATTTCCCCAATCAGGGAATCCTAGACTGTTCCATGCTCTAGTTTTCCATTTCACACCCACAGAAGGTGCGGGTTACTCTAATTAATTAACACCGTTCTTAAAATAGCGCAATTTTCACAAGTACAACACATCATGGCTTCACAGAAACTCAAAATGCTTAGATTAAAAAGAATAAGGCCAACAATCTACATGAAATTAATGTAACAGTCTGGTATACAGTGATTTTTTAGTTCTATACATTTTTTCCTAAGCTTACAGTGAAAAAAAATCCACACATTCCTTTATGCTGTAAAGAAAAATGTAAGAAGACTAATCAGATAGGATTTTCTTTCATCTGAAGGGCCACATCTTAGACTTGGAGCAAGGCAACTTTGCAAGTTTGAAGCTGACACAGTTGTCTCTTTCATGTCTAGTAAACTGAGTTATGCTCATGAGCGTGTTGTTCCTAAAATGAGGTGTGTTTATGCGCATTGTTGGCACAGTGCAACCTTAACGCAGGAGAAATATATCAGTGCTTGCATCATTATTAGTGGGGCTGCATGTCATGTTACACAGTATCATACAAACAGAGAAAGATGGTTGGAGTGTCATGGATT
Source organism: Neosilurus hyrtlii (assembly GCA_028564935.1). Taxonomy (NCBI): domain Eukaryota; kingdom Metazoa; phylum Chordata; class Actinopteri; order Siluriformes; family Plotosidae; genus Neosilurus; species Neosilurus hyrtlii. The sequence continues at coordinate 30,076,730 of JAOUQZ010000001.1, forward strand.
GCCAGTGATTGAAAACAAGGCAACAGTTTTCTATGTCATTTCAGTAGAAATCCCACGACATTAGCAAGGTTTTAATACTGAAACTTTCATTGTAGCGATAAAAAAAATGTAAAAGTATCACATGACATGGCTTACACTGTGTGCAAATATTTTTGTAAAAAAAATCCCAAAGGTAAAGTTGATAAAACAAAGATAATGTTGGATGTGTTTCCACTCGTGGTACTGTAGCATATTATGTAATAATTAAAGAAGGTTTAAATTACATGTATAGCTGTTTGTATATAAATTCACTGGCATATTAGTTCACTTTTCCACTTTATTGACATTGAAGCCTTTGAGACAGCATGCTCCCACAAATCTCTTTTCTTTCTGTCAGTCTTTGACTTCTGGAAAGTCAAACAGCCCACTCCTTGCATGCTATCATGGTCTGTATACTGACTATCACTACTGCAAAGGCAATAACAAAAACTCTAATATTTTCTCCCAATGTACTCCATGAAACTTTCTATCAAAGACTTTATTATTAAATATCGTGCATATAAAATGGCTCTAGATAGCAATCAAACCGTGCACTCATCCACAATGTCTGTGATACCTTGGGCATGCAAACTAACGAATGCAGACTGGCGTGATCTACTTCAAAATTGTAATATTCAGAATTAAAGTGAAAAGGAAGGAAAGGAAAGTTAAAGGAAAGTGAAAAGGAAGTTAAAGGAAAAGTGAACTTATATGCCAGTAAATTTATATACAAACAGCTATACATGTAATTTAAACCTTCTTCAATTATTACATAATATGCTACAGTACCACGAGTGGAAACACATATTATGTGCATGAAAACAGGTGTCCTTGTCTATATCACAATTTGTACTTTTAACTCAAACAGTTTCACTGTGCAACAAAGACGCAAGGAGCCTGGTGTCTGTTTTGGAACATGGTTTCATGCTTTTTAGTCTTGAGCTTGAATCGTTTTTTCTAACAGTCGCTAAAGATCTTGATCTTGACTTGAAATCTAACAGCGGAGATATCTTCAAGCATTAGCCTGTCTATCTGCATACTTTTGCTGCAGAGGTTCCTGTATGTGCATCAGTAGAATTACATAACAGGATGTTAGAAAAGGGGATAATAAAGCATGCATAACTTGTAAATCACTGTGCACTTTCTAAATGGCTTTCTAATGCACATGGCAGCCAGCACCAAGCCTAAGCACACAAATACTAGAACATCCATGAGCTCCTAATTATTCACTAATATACCTACATTAATGCAAGATCAGACCAGATGATAATGCTGCTAAAAGCATTTTAGCATCCATACTATGAGTATTACCAGGAGTTGGATCAGTCTGTACCATCGTAAAACAGTCATATATGAAAGCCTTTGTTATGTAGGCTTTATACTGAGATCTTGATGTGCCCATGCAGAATATAAACATCAATTCAAAAGGACAACTTCTACTGAGATTCCGGACTCCTGCCTAACACATCCATCTCCTGCGTGCACCCAAAGAGTTCCAAGGGTGTATTAAGGTAAATGATCCTCGTTGTGGGGGTTCAGGAAGGTTCAGGACCCTCAGGTCTTTTTCTCAGCAGGATATTTCATTTATTATCAGTAGTAAAAGGTCATGGACAGCTAGCTGCAGAGACAGGCTCATTATCTGGCTAAGTCCCCCTGACTGGGCCTGTCAGAACGGGAACAACGCTTATTACCACCCAACAGGGGGGAAATGGTTCCACAGCTGAAGCCAGGTACAATGCACTTACATTAAATTGTAGTCAGAACTGTAGTCATTTAAATACAGTATGAGGGTGGGCTGAAATGTTCATAGACTGACTAGAAGTAGTAATCTAAAAGCAATAAAACTTGAGAGCTTCTATACCAAGAGGATTCAAGCCATTCAACACTGATGGAAGTAGTGTGTATACCACAAGGAAGATTGTACTGAAAACTAAACAAGATTTGGTCAAATTCAACCATTGTGTCATGGTCAGCCTATGAACTTTTCAGCCCACCCTCATACATTGTTATATACATAATTGGTTTGCAAAAACAGAATTGTTATAGGTGCTGAGAAGGTGAAACAAGTTGCTAAGCTTCTGTACCAATGTAGCAGTTGAGCATTAACAAGTTCAACACTGTTGTACAATGTCACATGCAGAGCTCTGTGCCTGTCCGGGTAAGAATGGTTCAACTCAAATCTCAGACATTTCCACCTTCTACGGATCAGTGTTGCACTGCCAAGTACAGTCACATGGTCTTGTTACTGTTATGGTAAAGAGACACAGAACCAAAACAAAATGTAAAGCAGGTGAATAAGAGATACTAATAAGAGAGCTGGGGTGGTTTCACCAGGAAATCTTTGTGTTCAGCCAAAATGAACTAATAATGAAAGATAAATTCTTTCATTACTCACTAGTGAATAAGCAGCTTTAATGCTGATCTTTTAAAACTAATTTAGATTTAATATATACTACATGTAAAAATAAGCAAGGTAACCTACAACAAGACTACTTTTATGTTTTAATTTTCTACTTTTAAAGCATAACAATGATCATTCCATCTGCTCAATCAAAATGCTGACGTATGCTTCATGGTTGTATGCTTTAAAACTTATTCAGTTAGAATAAAGTGCTTCTTTTCTGAATCTAAAATATATGATGACTACACTGCGTAGCTTTATTCATAATTTTTTTGTAATAGCATTTTGTTGAATTTGATGCTGTTTTGATTCAAACATTATCAACTCAAGATAATGTCTGTTTACCGTGAGATAGGGAACCAATCAGATTGTGCTGTTCCTGTGCAAGGGATACTAATAAAAAGCAGTAAGAACATATGATTTAGTAACGTTATTTCTAATGCACTGTAATTGAAGTTTATTGCAAGGGTTCCTATGACAGGTACTGCCTCTGTAGAGTATTTTTTCATTGTTAGTAAAAGGGCAGCAGGGTTGATTCGATTCAACAAGTTAAAAATAGAGAATGAAGCATTCCTTTCTTAGTTGCTGCCTACTGTATTATGATGACTAATGAGTACCCAGGGGAGGATTTAACTTTAGCCCAAACACAGCAAGGCCAAATCATTTCTTTTTGCTATAGACTAAACACATATGTGTTCAAATCAAAAGATGAAGATTAGCTGTAGCTTTAATTTCCTGATATTTGCATCTAGAAGTTCTGATCTATCCATCTATGCTATCTATTTATGTTTATAAAAAACATAACCATATATTATTGTTTACAAAGAAACAATAACACTAGGACCATTTCATAATATGACAATATAGACCAAGCATAGCAAGTTTGACAGCCCCAGCTTCAGCGTATGGCAGGTAAATGTCTGGAACCCTAATATACAGCTTTGCCTCTGTGACCTTGAAAAGTAGGTCAAGGTCACTCACACACAAACTTAGCATAGTACTCATAGCAGTGAAAATGCATTCCAAGTTTGAAAGCCCTAGCTTTAGCGCACAGCAGGTTAATGTCCAGAAACTGAGGCATGATATACAAACGGATGGAACCCATTCCTATAGCCATTATATCCCATTCCTTATTAGAATAACCCCATTTTACGTTGTGCAGTGGCCCGTGTTTCATTCTTTCCCTAAAATGAGGTTTTACCTGTTTTTAACTGTTGTAAATATTTCTAGCACTCTGCTTTGTGTGAGCTAAGCATTAAGGACTGAATCCACTGCTCTTCGCATGCTGGCTAATTCAATCACGCCCTTCCGTCTGTAGACTATAGGATAACAGTCGCCTCCATTCTCATAAGCACTTAAATCAAGTCAGCGGTAAAATTATGGTCACTCGCATGCCGTCAATGAGATTACAGCACAGTTGTGCAGAGGTTCAATATTGGCAGAGAGAGTACAGGCAGTCCATCTTGGTTGATTATCTGGACTCAAGTCCCTCTGGAGCTTCTCTTACCTTTCTATTCTGTTTTAAGGGCCCCATAAAGGTGTACGTCATGCTAAAATATTGACACTGACTGCTTTTGAGAACTGGAAATGAATAGAGATATGGAGGAATACATAGAAATGTAACCTTGCTAACTTGCCACCACCACTCACTGTTTTGGGCTACAGAAGAGTGAAAGGTGTCTGTGTTACTTAATAGATATGCCAATGATTATGATTTAATAAAACAATACAGACTTTCAAATGCTTTCTATAAGACACAAGAACAACCAGACAATGAGGGAAATTTCTGAGCTTGAATTTTAAAAGTTTCTTCTGATCATTTTCATCACAGATAGAATAGAAGTAGTGGCATAATAATTCACACAAAACATTTTAAAGTTAGACTGCAAATGCAGTTTATTACATTTAGAATTTAAAACGCAGTCTACAACTAAAATGCACAAAACATTTACTGAACCATAAACATTAACACAATTTCATAAAATAATTGTTGTATTATGGCAAAAAAAAGATTGCATCTCAGCCGTGCTAAATCTTACTAGGTTACACAAAAAGCAAAGAAACAAAAAAAAACCCCAAATACAAACGACATAGTATACATGGAAATGGCCCAGTCAGATTGGTCCACAAGGGAGTGTATAATTCTTGAAATGGATCTCCTTTTGTTTTGCTTTCTTGTGCTTCCATTAAGTATATACCAAATCCTTGAAACACACCTTTACAGAATGTGGTTTGCTTACATTTTTATATTATGTAGTATGGACTAAACTCTAAATGAGTAGGCTACAAAAAAGTCCTGGTATCTACAGCACTTAGCTCTGCTCAAGCATGCAGAGCTCACCTGACCTTCCTCTACCATGGTTAAAATATGTAAAAAGTAGAAGCACTGCATAAAGTTCCGTGGGTGGGATGTTCCTGGGTGGTTAAAAAAAAACCTATCCAGAACAACCACAACTTTAAAAAGATGCTAAAATGCTGAGTAAATAACAAGCCACCCTGAATACAAAAAAGTAAAGTATAAAAACACCAACCAGACCTCACAAATATTTATAAAGTATTTCTGAATGAGGGTGTGATGGGAATCAGGTGAGATTGTTTACCTGTTAAGTAGGATAGAACTCAGGTGATGGGGACCTCTGGTGTTACGGAGTGAAACTGTCAGGTGCACCCATGACGTAAAGAATTTTGGAACTTATGACCTATAAACATTTCATCCAGCAGCCTGTGTTTACCATCAGAACGTTTCTGAACCAGAAGCCGTGGGTGGATAAATCCGTCCGTGATGCTCTGAGATCCCGATCCGCTGCGTATAACACGGGGCTCGCCAGTGGAAACATGGACGAGTACAAGACCGCATCCTACAGCGTGCTCAGGGTGGTGAAGGAGGCGAAACAGCACTGTGCACAGAAACTGGAGTAACAATTCCAACAGAGTGGCTCTAGGAGTCTGTGGCAGGGACTAAGAACTATGACAGACTACCAAGCACCAACTTCTAGATCGGTGAATGGAGACGCTTCTCTGGCAGACAAGCTAAACACCTTCTATGCTCGCTTCGAGGCTGCAGCTCACAGAGCTAACAGCGTTAGCAGTGCGTACATCGCTATGGGCAGCACACTTCTGGAGCACACCGGAGAGGATAACTTGTTCATTATCTCAGAGCATGACATGAGAAAGGCATTCAGGAGAGTGAACACGAGGAAAGCAGCAGGACCAGATGGCATCATGGGTCGGGTCCTGAAGGCCTGTGCCGACCAGCTTGCTCCAGTGTTCACTGAGATCTTCAACCTCTCCCTGGATCAGTTTACAATCCCGACGTGCTTCAAACAGTCCATCATTTTTCCGGTCCCGAAGAAACCCCAGCCTGCCTGCCTGAACGACTACCGCCCAGTGGCCCTCACCTCGGTAGTGATGAAGTGCTTCAAAAGGCTCGTCAGAGACTTCATCATTTTTTCCCTACCAGCCAGCCTGGACCGGCTACAGTTTGCATACCGTCCGAACCGATCTACTAAGGACGCCATCACACACCTCCATCACACAGCCCTGAACCATCTGGACAGCGGAAAGAGGAATTATGTGAAAATGTTATTTGTTGACTAAGGAGCTGATAGTGGACTTCAGTACTAAGCAGGAGAGGAATTTACAGCCCCTGATCATTAACGGGGCCCCAGTGGAGAGAGTGGACAGTTTCCGGTACCTTGGTGTTTACATCACGCAGGACCTGACATGGTACTGCCATGTTAACACCCTGGTGAAGAAGGCCCGGCATCGTCTCTTCCATCTCAGATGCCTGATGGACTTTAAACTGCTCTCAAGGGTGCTAAAAACCTTCTACACCTGCACCATTGAGAGCATCCTGATAGGAAGCATCACAGCCTGGTTTGGAACCAGCACCAAACAGGACAGGCGAGTTCTCCAGGGGGTGGAGCGATCAGCAGAGCGTACCATCCATATAGGGCTTCCTGTCCTGGACACTATATACAGCAAGCGGTGCTGGACCAAGGCCAGGAAGATAGTGAAGGACCTCAGCCATCCC
>JAOUQZ010000001.1:30083281-30099730 GCA_028564935.1 Neosilurus hyrtlii
GAGGAGGAGCTTCTTCCCGCAGGCCATTCGGGCCCTGAACCAGAACACTGGTACCTGGACACTGTAGACTCTACCCCACACATAAACATACACCTCAGCTGATTGCTGCTCACAACCACTTGTCACTTTGCACACAGACAGACAATTACTTAAAAAAATTGCCACTGCATTACATCATATTGCATTATATTGCCTTTATATTTGCAGTTATATTTCACTTATAATTCATTTTATATATTTTTGTATCCTATATTTTATTTTACATTTATATTTTATTTTATTCTATATATTTTCTTTATTTTCTATTTTTGCATTTTTATATTTATACTGACCTTTAACTGTAAAATCCTCTAAATAGTTTTAGTTTTAGCTATAGTTATAGTCATTGTTCTTTTCTTCTTGTTACTTTAATAGCTTATTCTTCACATTTTTGGACAGTCATACTAAGCATTTCACTACATATTGTACAGTGTATAATTTGTATGTGACAAATAAAATATGAATTAGAATTTTATATCACTAAGCATATTGTCATGTTATTGCTGAAACACTGACTCAAACACAAGTTCACATCCTAGCCGGTAAATTAAGCAAGCATGTGCTACTTCGGGAAAAGTGTATAAATAATTTCTTAATTTCATAAAATTTCTGTAGAAATGTCATCACATATCTCAGGGCAGAAAAATATCCTTGCTGCAGAGGTGAACATTCCTGACAGCTCATTTAGTAGCAGTAAATCATTCCGATTGACCTTTTACTCCTCCTTCAATATCTGCCTCTGCGTCTCCTTCTCTCTAGCTGGGAGAAATGGATTGACCTTTACGTATGTTAACAAGCGTGTGCTTTATTTATAGTTGGCCAAGGGATTATAGGACAAACGCAAGTCCTCAAACACAATGATTTACATGTGGCAAAATTGTATTATGGTTTTCTGTGTTTGGATTTAAAATGACATACAGGAATAGGGTTGGATATCATCTGAATTCTATCAATTCGAATATAGATTCTGCTTATCAATTCTGGTTCTTATTGATGCACTGTTTCAATTCTGAACTTGTTAAAACATATTGGGCATGCATGCTAGCTCCTATCTCAACAAGTCATAGAGACAGGTCCTGGCAGATATATTTGCAAGTTTCTTTTCACAACATTTTCCTATATATGTGATCCATTACTGCTTACTGATATTGATCAATATCGATTTTATATTGATATTTATCACAGCATATATTTTGATTATGCTGCCAGTTTGAAGAGTATCATGATAATGGCTGAAGGTAGGGCTGGGTGATATGACCTAAAAATAATCATGCCTATTTTTTTAAGGACAGGTGAAAATATATGAGGTACAAAACTCAATGATGTATGTCATCGGGCCTTACCCAGGCCAAACTTCTCTTCCTGAGTAACTGTAATAATCTGATGTGTGTGCCAAATTTCATGAGTTTCGCTTATGGGAACCTCACAAACAATGGATTAGAGTCGATAGAATAGGGTCGTTACACCTTCAGTAACTGTGTAATCCTAACCCTACCCCTAAATTAACAATAAACTTATATTTAGTTTTTCATCATTAACAAATATGCAAAAAAGTCAAAATAATGGCAATATCTGCATGTCATTTATATTAATAAAAGTGAATAACTTAAGAAGTAAAAACTAACTAGTAAAAAGCAAACATAATGGGCACCGAGAGCAAACTAGAAAGCAAAAAACTAACCCAGTAAGAAAAAGATAAAAAAGTGAGAAAAAGTTAGAAAAAAGTGACAGTTTAATTTTACTTCATAGTTCACTCTAGTTAATAAATCTCCCAACATCCATTCATTTTCTGAACCACATAATCTAACTTGGGTCATGGGGAGGCTGGTACCCATCTCAGCAGACTCTGGGCGAGGGCAAAGTACACCCTGGACAGTTCGCAAGGCCACTGCCGGGCAGAAACACGCTGACAGCAATGCAGCCTACTCTTTACGACAGTCAGGAATGGTTCTCCCAACAAATTATGATACTCTGGATTTTAGGCCACGCCTACCTCAACTATCTGAGTAGTGGATTATGCTCAGTTCTAAGCAGTGTTTCATCAATTTATTATTTTAGGGATTTTTGTTTTTTTTTTCCTCAGCTAATTTTCATCTTGAAAGCATTAAAGATAGTGATGTACACACAGGAACTTCATCACGGCAGTGAGAACTGTGTACTAAGAGTGTGAAAAGCATGCACGAATGCCAAACGTTTTCTTCTTTCCCCATAGACTCAGCACTGCTCTCACCTTCCAAAGGAACAGGGAATACTTTTGTCAGTTGTATTTCCACAGGGGCTCTTACGCCTACTTCAGCCCAGCTACTGTTTAAAGAAGTGCAACTGAGGAAATCACAAGCAATATCTAAATCTTCTTTAGTTCTGCTCAGAAAGACTCAATTTCAACACATACATATTTTAATGAATGCATTCAAACCCTGTATAAAATTATAATTCCTTTATGGCACTTTTACATGTAAATATGATACCAACTCTAAAATGCAGGTTTTAATACAATAATAAAAAAGTCTAGTGCATGTAGGACATCATACATGTAATTAGGTCTCTTAAAAATTATTCATGCATTTATGTTCATAGTCTGGCTGCTCTAATGCTGTGTGTCCCAACAGATATGACCTATATTGAGTCCTGGAAAGGCCTTGAATGCTTGTTGAAACTTTGATGTACACCTCTGGGATCCAAAGTAAGATTGCACTAATGGTTTAGACAGTCGTAATGTGTTACAGTCAAAATTATAAAAACTACAGGACAAGAGTAGTCACAGAGTATGATGGGATACTTACTTCATCGTTGCTGTTTTCAAAATGCAGCATAAAATGAATTTTATATCACATAATAGTTACCCTTTCACTTTTTACCCAAACTCCAGTGGTTCTCATTACATTTGTGTCTTGTTTTGCTACTCTTCCCTCTGGACTTACCCTAAATTACAACTTCAATTCGTAAAGTTGACAATGATTTCTTAAAGTGTTCCTAAGCCCATGCAGTGATTTTAATGAGAGAATCATACCTGTTTTAAATGCAGTGTTGCCTGAGGGCCTGAAGATCATGTGTATCCAACATTGATTTTCGGCCCTGTCCCTTGCTAATTTTTCCATTGAGAAACAGTATGCTGAATTTATTCCATAGATTGTGGACTGTTTTTTGCAAATTGGTGAACCTCTGACCAGATGCTCTTTTAATACCCAATCATGTTACTGACCTGCTGCCGATCAACCAGCTCAGCGGCTTCTTTTTTAGAGCGGTACTTTTTTAGTACCATTTGCTTTTTAATCTTTTTGTTGCCCCATCCAAAGTTTTTTTTAGATGTGGTGCTGCCAAGAAATTAAAACGAAATTAAAATTTTTCATTAAATAATATATGTCTCGCTTTCAATATCTGATATGTTTTTTACATTTTATTATGAATAGAATATGGGTTAATGGGATTTGCAAATCATTAAATTCTGGTTTTATTTACATTTTACACAGTGTCCTAGCTTTCTTGGAATTGGTGCAGTACACTACAGCAAATTTTGTTTTGGCACAGCATTCAAGCCAGTTGTGGAAGGAATTGGAGTGTGTATTTATACAGTGTCTTACGGCAACTACAAAGCTACCAAGTGCTTTGTAATCTTCTACTGTATTAAACATTATATTGCTTACTCTGTTGATGTTTCAAGAGTGTTTTCAACTCAAGAAAACTGTGTTGCTTAACAAGTGTAAAAGTTATTATTCTGTATATAATAAAAATTTGGTACACGGTCAAATGACCAGCTTGTGTGATACGGTGGAAACCAAGTTATATTTACACCAATTTTACTATGCTCTTGTATGATTCACAAGCGCTAACAGATGCTTAAGGGCGATTCATCAATGCTGGATGAGTGCAACTGGCAGTACTGACATATGTTCAGGAAACTAGCCAACTGTTTTAATAACAGGGCTGCATAATCAGATGTGGGAGGATTCTGTAAGTAAATACCCTCCTTCACTGAGCTCTCTAAAGCTTCGTCAAAAGTTAAAATATGTAGATGTTTACTGAAAAGGGTGATTGGTATTTCACCCATCATGCATCCCTCAAAGGAGAGTAAGCAGGAGCAGGAAGTGTCTTAGTATGACACTTTTTAGTATGAATTTGTATTACTAGCTCTTTAAAACATTTACATTTGCAGCATTTAGCAGGCATCCTTGTCCAGAGTGACTTACACTCATCTTTTTTTTTATACAACTGAGGATTAAGGGCTTTGCTCAAGAACCCAATAGTGGCAGGTTGGCGGGACTGGGGCATTGACTTTGCCCTTTGGATTAGTAATCCAGAGCTTTAACCACTGAGCCACCACTGCCCTCAATCATGTATGATCAGCGGTTCCGTCAGGCCTTGCCCCTTGTCCAGTATGTGCAAGTGCTGCGACACTACTATTACTACTAGGCATGCACAGCAACATGTTGCCTTCTTCTTTGGCTGTTCCAACCCTGCTAGTGATGCAATCTCACTGTTCTGTCCTATTGGCTGGACTAGTCACTGACCCTGTAAAGCAGACACCGGTCTAGGATAACACATTAGTGGCCAGTGCTGAGCTGTGTCGCCAGGAAAATAGAGAAGTGCACAAATGGCTGCACAAATGACAAGTGAAGAAATCGTGGAAAACATTTATTTTGTGTTCCTAAACCAACTGATGACAGGAAAACTGAGTTGGCAAAACGGCTGCAAAACATCAGCACAGGCCATAACCTAAAAACATCTCCTATTGGACGGAATTCAGTGGTTTGCTAAGACCACTTCAAGCCAACCTGCTATTGACGTGACCTCCCAGCAGAACTACTTGGCACAAAGCCCAAGCTTTTGTGTCTAAAACTGGATACTGTTCCTATAGAATTTCTTCATAAAAAGTCAAAGGATAACAAAGGACGGGAGCAGTGCCACGCCAAAAATAACTGGTCAAAAGTAAAAGCCTTTACCTTTAGGTGAGTTAAAGAGCACACACGCACAGGTGTCCCAACCTCTCTTTAGAGTTTTACTATCTGTCAAGCAGAAACAATAAAAAGCAAACTAAACCAAAATTTCTATAGTTTATATTTGCATATTTTAACCATGCCACTGAGGCAGGTCAGGTGAGCTCTGTGTTTTGACTCAAGCTAATGGCATGTGTTTTGGTCTATTCAACCTACTCATTCTGAGACAAAAGTGAAGGAAATGAAATTTGAACCACACTCTGTAAAAGGTATTTTGGTATAAACTAGGGGGAACACAAAGGAAAACTGCTTGTTTTTCCATTTTAAAGAGTAATGATAACACCATCTGCTCCAAGTGCTCCAAGTGACAAACTGTAAATAATAATTTTGAATCTGATGGCGTACCAATCAGATTGCATCATTCCTGAGTCGCATATACTAATATGTTAATACCTGTCACACTTTAAAAATGGAAAAATAAACCATAAAACAATAAACTTGTTTTAATTTTTGCTTTTCTTGTGTTTTAGTGTAGTATATACTAAATCTCTGAATGAGTTTAAAAACATGCCATTACAGTGCACTTATCCATGTAGGGTGCGCAAATCAGCCCTGCCCCTGTCATGATTAAACAATGAAAAAATACCCCCCTCCCCCCAAAAAATATTTTTTAAGTTCTCATATTTGACTCAGGCTCGGTGAATATCACTGAATCAAACAGTCACTACAGAACAGCCACCTCAGCTTCAGGAAAAAATTGGTAAATAATAGTAAAAGACAATTTAATCCCTCTGTACTTCACAACCACCTGCAGTATATGCAATATGATTTGGATAAATAGCATACGGTTTATACACTACACTCTAATGCACTGGACCAAAAAAATATAATTAATACATTTTTATTGTTCTTATATTATTATAATTCATGTAAAATACTTTCCCATGAATCTGCCATTATGAACAATGTACCTTTCAGTTCAGATTTCCTTGGTCCTCATGCAATATTTGTTCTATTCCACAAGTCATCCAAATTTCCTTAGGTTTGTGGAAAATTTAAAGGTACAAGTTCTCACTTTTTCAATTTGTTTGTTATACTGACTAATGAGGCCACTCTGATTTTATTTTAATCTAAGTTATGGACTAAATCATTAAATTATAAAATTTAAGTACATGATTATCATGTACTTACATGATTGTGCCTGAATGTCGTCATGCCATTAGGGAGGATGCTAATGAATCACATTTTGTGTAATTTTATGATAAAAATGAGTTTTTTAAGTTTAATAAACTTATTCATTGAATTTATTTATTTTTAATGAGTTTTAGGTTTACCTTTGAAGATTTACAAGCGCCATTAGATGGCAAGCCAATTGTGGATCGACTCAATTTTTCCATCAAGTCAAACCTTGTTCAATGAAGCCTTTCAAAGCAGTTGCGTAGAACACCTATACACATGCATCAGAAATCTTCCACAAAGGAGGGCTGATACCTCTTTTTCTTATGACATTTCTACTTGAAAACTGTTTGAATGGGGTTCTGCAACACTTAATATATGCAGTTACATACAATCCTCTGTGGTACAAATGGTTAAAATGACTAACAAGCTGGAGACAGGAGCCGGTGACACTAATTGGCCAAGCTGTCACGTTTGCCGAACCTACCAAGCTCTCATTAAAAGAAGTCTTGTGGGTAAACTGCTCCTAAATGTTTATACAGCATATTGTTTCAATTCAGAATACATCCTTACAAAAAGTGACATCTCTGAGCACCCAGAGTCTCATTAAGGCTCCATTATCCTTTCGACATTCACAGTGTACAGTGAAATAACTCTGAGAGCTGCTAACATCGTAACAATGCAATTATCATAATTTCATGGTCAGTCTCTATTTTTATTGCTGAACAAGGATGCATTTGAGAATGCCACAATGAGACCTCATAATCATGAACAATAATCCAAATGAACAAAAAATAAAGAACTCATTTGTTTAAAGTTCACCCTTTAAGCAAAGAAACAAAAAAACAAAACAACAACAACAAAAAACACTAGTAATAAAATATACACTCCCATTTCCTTTCCTATAAATCCGCAGCATTCGTTTAAGGCCGAATCTCAGATTCATTCTTCCTTCTTTTAATGTCAGCTTGTCTGCCGATTAGTGACCTAATTTCCCGTAATTCAGATTAAAGACCATCCTGACACATATATTCATATGCAACAGAGAATATTCACAGCCTTTTTACAGGACCACCAATGACGTGATTAACAGAGCGCGCTGTACGCTGATTAACTCAGCTGTACGCAATACTCTTTTGCTCCAATAATTAAACACCTAATGATGTCACATAAAGACTTTTTTTAATAGCGATGTGGCTCTAAGCTACACACATTCTACACAAAACCCTTCAGCAGTTATCGATCTGATTGTAATAACTCCCATCAGGCATCAGCTGGCTTGGCTGTGCTGAGGCAATATACCTTTGAAAGGTTATTTCAGAAATCAGATGAGAATAAAATTGAGAGGATTCGAAGCATCCTTTTTTATCTTTGATGCAATTATGCATCGATTCTTTGGATGTTGCTGTCAAAGTACGCAGTTTTGTTTGTGGTCTGTATAATTATACATGACACTTCTATCAATGCACAAATTCATCCTATTGATTTCCAGTGGGAGTCAAAAGCTATGACTTGGCTTGATTATAACGTAGTTTTGCGCACATGCATTAAAAGCATTGCAAGAGAGCAGCTTTTTCAAAAAACAATATATGATGTTTGCCAAAGCCACACTCCCACAACAAAAATGTTGAACGCCTAAACAAGAGGAGGTCTTGACATGCTGATTTTCTGCTCTTAGATACAAAAATATGTAATCGGTGTTTGTTTTTCTTAAAGCCTATTTTAAATGTTCTTGCATTCACCCAATATCTGTTATCTCCACTGAAAAAGAAGTTTTGGTGTTGGCATTGTAATCACCAGCATTTGCAAATCGACCACACCTGTGCATGGATTTTCACCAAATTTGGTGGGGACACTACCCTACCTGAGTACCACAGGTGATTTAATTTTGAATGTCTCGATCAATGGTCAAGATTAGAGCATGGTCATAAATTTTTGGATATGGACATTTTCCATGTTAAATTAAAATTGCTCATATCTCAGAACATAGAACAATAGATGCAATGAGAGACAGATAGGAAACCATAGATATGCTTTCAAATGACATGATTACATTTGACCTTTAGTGACCCTGAAAGGTTAAGTTCAAGGTCACAGGATTTTGAGTCCTAATAATTAAAGTAAAGTTCCAATAGACATGCAATAACTATGGAATATTATTAGGAAACCATATGGATGGTTTCACAGTCATGGTCTCCTTCTGGTATTTTGTATTTCTGCATGCTAAAATGTTAAATTATAGGCTGTGGAACATTAGTCATTAGGGCCAGTAGGTGTTACTACAGATATCAAAAGTTGGACCACTTTTTATTTGACTAAAAATAATAACTGTTCACATTCATTAAAAATTAAAAAGCAATGTGAATCTGAAATAGATCCAGATCTAATTGTTATGTGATTTCATATCTGAAGATATTGAGCTCTTAAAGAGAAAATTGTAATTTATACAGCAAAAATATTTTGAAACATTTGTTTTGGTGATCATAATATAATATGTTATGCATCTTAACTTCATACGAATTTCTTTGAGTGCAGGTACACGCAACAGTCTCTCATTATGGAATTTTTTGAAAAAAATTATCTATATGCTTTGATTTATTTAAACAATGTTATATGTTTAGCAAATGATGTGGTTTGGTGTTAATATTTTAGTCTTGCCAATGTCCTTTCTTTTTCAGATAATCAAACTGTGTATGTTGGTGTAACATGTGACATGAGGTTGCATTTAAATGTGTGAATGTCCATAAAAAAACTTAGTCTCTATAGTACCCCTATTTTGGTCAAATTAGCATGAAAGAGAACATGATATACATGGATATTGAGACCATATATCTATCATTCATTATCTTATCTCTTGATCCTAATTAGGGTCGCAGGGAGGCTGGTGCCCATCTCAGCCGACTCTGGGTGAGGGCAGAGTACACCCTGGACAGCTCGTCATAGACAGTGAGAGACCTGGCCGGCATTTGATAACCCAGTTTACTGCAAGGGGGGCCATAGAACAATATAACTCATATATGTGGATTGCAGCCTCTTGCTTCTACATTAACTTATGATACTAAAATGTAGTCTCCCTAGTAGCTGTAGTAGTCTCTGTAGTACCACCACAGCCGTGGTCCTTTTACTTCCATGACCAGTGGATTTACCGAACATTGCTGTTTACTTTACTGAAGTATTAAAATATTTATGTTAATCTGGAAGTCTTTACAACTCATTAATCCCAAAATAACTTGATTATTTGACTGTGCACTAGCTGATTATCAGCAAAAGTTGTCCACATTTATGTAATTTTTTTTTGTTACAGCACTGATTGAATGTCTATTTCCTCTCTGGAAATGTAATCAGTGGTATTCAAGAAGAGATTTATTGCATGAAATATCATTAAATTTTGTACAATTATTATTTTAATCAGTTTAATATCAAATATTTTTTGATTACTTTAAACACATTTACTGTTTTTGAAGTCTGAACCTGAGCGAATACTTTGTTGGCACATATGACATAATTCCCATTATACAGTATTAATACTTATAAAGAATGCATTGCTTCATCATTGATTGTTCATTTTCTAAGCCACTTAATCCTAATTAGGGTTAAGGGGAGGCTGGTGCCTATCTCAGCCGACTCTGGGCAAAGGCGGGGTACAGCTTGCCAGACCATTGCAGGGCCAGGGCTGATGGGGGGGGTTGGGTTAAAGTGTCATCGGCACAGCGATGGAATGAGACTCCATGCCTGCCGATGACGTGGCCCAGTGGGAGCATGTAGATGTTAAAAATGGTTGGCCTCAGAACTGAGCCCTGTTGAACCCCACAGGTGACAGTGTGCTACCACAACCTTACATCTCCCAGGACCACATACTCAGTCCTATCTGTGAGATGTGAATCAAACCACTTCAGAGCAGCACCAGAGCAGTGAATCAGTGAAGTGCTGGAGACGGTGTAGAAGAATAGTGTGATCAGCTGTATCAAAGATGGCAGTGAGATCCAAGATGATGAGGAGTGACAGGGAGCCCTGGTCAGCAGCGAGTAAGAGGCCGTTGGTAACTCTTATCAAGGCTGTCTTCGTACTGTGGGCTGACTGGAAACCAGATTGAAATTTTTCAAAAAGGTTGTGTGTTTGGAGGTGATCCTGAAGGTGGGGGAGGACCACTTTCTCCAAAACCTTTGAAAGAAATGAGAGGTTGGCGATAGGGAGGTAATTTACCATGACTAAAGACAGAATCTAAAGATTTTTTTTTTTGAGAAGTGGTCTAATGACTGCAGTTTTCAGTGTTCTTGGTACTGTACTGCTGTGGAGGGACTGATTAATGATATTGTTTATTAGAGGACTAATAACGTAGGCATTTGCTTTTACCAGGGGAGTTGGGAATGTATCCAGGGAACATGTTGGTGGTCTCATGCTCTGGATATTGATGATGTTTGAATTATACTGTGATGGTGGTGGCAAGTGCTTTAGGATAATGCTTTTGATATTCCCTTTTTTATTATATAAAATTATGTCCTCTCTGGAAGAAGTTATGTAATTTTATTAAATAAAAAAATATAATACCTTTTTTTTAAAGATAGATTAGAAATTTGTAGAAAACTAACATTTTATAATGTAAATTAAATTCCATCATATGGAGTGCTGTTTGTAACAGTGGTAATTGAAACATTTCAAAATGTTTTGGACGTTTTGAGTTTTTACAGTCATTTATTGATATTTTTAAAAATGTATCTCATTTGCATACTGAATCATAATTCAAGCAATGGAGTAATACTTGTGGAACATATGAAAACCACTGAAGCTTGATGTTATTTAATTGATATAGGTGGATTGTATTGTTGAATGTAAAGAAAAAACTAACATGTCATCGTCGTGGCATTGTTTTTAATAAGAAACTCATTCAGACGCGCCAGCAATTTGGATGTATATCTTGTTATTAAGTTGTATTTGAAAAAATAAAAATAAAATAAAGGTATAAAATATAAAAATGTGTTTGAAATTCCTGTGCTTGTGAAACAAACTTGATTTGTGAAACAAACCTGATTGTGAAACAGTCCATATTTGCAATATTATATATTTTGTGCGATGGAGGTACATTGCACTGTATGAGTGCAACTCTAATTAATTAACTAATAGTCCAACAGGAAAGCATTTGCCCTATCACACAGAGATTATGAATTTGAAGGCCAGTGATGCCACACACTGTGGTTAGGAGTCTAAGAGAGCAAAACTGGCTGTGCTCTTTGAGAGGGAAGGATAGCATACTCTTTCTCACTTATCAATCACAGCAACACAAGCCAGTCATGGGTGTCTGTAATCTCATGCATGTGGAAGTGGGTGAATAGCACATTCCACATAGTGTGTTATTCTACTCCCTGGCAAAGGCTGTTTAAAAAGATGCACTCAGCTGGCTTCACATGCAAAAACATGTGGTGTTATTTTTGTTCTGTTTTTTTGCATCAGGGGTGTGATCCTATAGCAAATACACAAAATAAAATCTTTACCACAATACTGTTCAATTGAAATTTTGAGAAAGGTTCTAACAATGTTAGAGGCATCTTTTTGAGAAATGTCCTTAATATAACAAGCCTTGTCAAACTGGTTAATACAGATCTAATACTTGCCCTTCAGGTATACCAATTTACACATAATTATATCACTTTGTAATACTAGAAAACATTCATTAACTTACAAAGCCCTAATTTAGCAAGCACTCTTAAAAGGTGGTCTATATGCTACTTTAAAACACAACCATTTAGATACTCTCTTTAAAAATCAGCTTAATCTTTCTTTCAATGGGTTCCCAAGCTTGTATGTGTAAAAAAAACACACACTCTGAACATTACTTAGAGGATTTAACACACACAGCACTTTTTAACAGATGCACAAATATGTACAGTAATTAAATCACCAGCTCTAGATCCATTAATTAAACTGAAGAAAATGACCTACCGCGGTGACATAGAGAATATCTCTGCAGAGTTTCGTCTCTCCTGGGAAGTCTGGCAAATCCAAGAAGTTGTCCACCACTACTTGGCCAATGAGATCATGGCGTGAAAAGCGATCAAAATCATAGACGCTGAAGTGTAACTTGCGAGCATGCAGCTCGCCGTATGCCACAGGAAATAAGAAGACCTCATCGAACACAGGGTTGAGTGTCTTGCGGTGCACTTTGGTCTGATGTTTGGTCTTGCGTTCAGGCAGTAGATATATCTTAACATACGGATCCGATGTTCCCGAGAAGTCCTTGGCAGGCAGATCCTCAGCCTTGTGGATCTTCACAATCAGTTGTTCCAGGTCACAGTCATACTTAACTATAAAGTGTAGACGGCCACAGCTGTCTGCTCGCCTACCATCATCCGTGTCCACCGAGCGCTGTTTGTACAGCTCTGGCTTAATCCTGCCCAGACCGGGACCGGATAAGGATTCCTGTCTCTGGAACTGAGCCGGGCTGAACTCGGGGCTCGAGAGATTCATTTGCCTCCGAATGGAGTTATGTCTGCAGGAAGGAAATCGGCAGGTGTATTTCTGTTAGTTATTTTCAGTCCAACATGTTAAGAAATCTTGTAATGCTACACTATAACTATTCTAGCATGACATATCTGCTGAGCTGCTTCCTGTTCCAGAAGAGGAAGAGCTAGGTTTCAGCAAAGTTTTTTTCAAAATACTAGCTACACATTACAGTTTGTAATACAGGTCATAACTGTTCCAATTTCTCACTTGCCCTAAAACATTCAGTAATTCAGTAAAAAAAAAACTTCAGTAATTTGTGTGTAGTTTAATGTAGTTTTGCACTGGATATCCGCATGTACTTGCAGCATGTCCACTAATGAGCTAAACACGGTAACGTTACAGAGGCAACCATTTTGGACAAGCATGAGACAAATGTTAGCAGTGTTCACACGGTCACTGCAGAAGTTCATTCGTTCAATTTGTCAAATGGCTTAATCCTACTAGGGTCGTGGGAAAGCTAGAGCCTATCTCAGCCGACACTGTGTGAATGCAGGCTATACCCTGGACAGCTCACCAGTCCGTCTCAGGGCCAACACCCACAATCGTTCACACTCACACCTAGGGGAAATTTGTCCAATAGTCATGTTTTTGGACTGTGGGAAGAAACCGGAGTACCCAGAGAAACACAAGGAGAACATGCAAACTCCACACAGAAACACCCTCACTCGAACTCAGGACCTTCTTGCTGTGAGGAAGATGCACGATCGCCTGCGCCACCGTGCCAGCTGTTTGCAGAACTTGTTCAATGTAAAAAAAATTTTTCTTCTGATTGCTTTATATTGCTGATCAATGTCCAGCGAACAAACGGTCCATGTTTAAAGCAGAGTGAAGGCCTGTGTGGGTGAAGTACTGTACTTAAGAGAACCTTGATTTTTCATGACTGGCATGTCCATCAGCATCCTAATGCTAAGTGGATGTTTTCTGAGAACTTGATATATGTTGATGAGAACTTGATATATCCATCTGTATGTCCATATGTATGTCTGTATGCATTGCTGTGCTGATTGGCTGTTCGTTTTCTACAGGAACTGGATTCAATTGGTTGTTTGTTCCTAGGTAAAAACTTGAGAAGTCAGCGTATGCCTGTATGAATTGAAAGTCTGATTGGCTGTTTGCTTTTTTTGTGGGAACCGATTACAATTGGCTGTTTGCTCTTAAGCAGGAACTTGATACATAAGCACATATGTCCATTTGAATTGCAATGCTGATTGGTTGATTGCTCTTTGGCAGAAACTGGGTGCAATTGGCTGTTTGCTCTCAGGAGAGGAACATGATGCGTGCCAACATCTGGGAATGTATACTAGGTGGGTTTTTAAAATTTTTTTTAACAAAAACAACATATTTACAACAAATTATTTTATATTATGTAACACTTTTATAGTATATTATATAATATGTATCAATAGAGACATCTACGTGGAGTTCTGCTTTGGGACAGGGGCAAACAGTTTTTTTATTAGTTTATTCAGTTCAGCAAAGTCTCTCCCAGGCTTACCGGACGGATGATGTGGGGTCAGTGATCTGCCTTTGCACACGTGCAATGTGCACATGGTTGTGATCCTTGGCTTTGGTCTGCACCTCCAGTTGGATATCTGGTGATGTGTGGCTGATCTTCATGGCTGACTCGGGCACCAGTGTGGGCACTGAAGTGTCCTTAAAGAAATCAGTGCTGTACTCGCGCTCCAAAAGTTCCTCTTCGGTCAACACCAGCTGCTCTCCTTGTTGCTCTTTCAGGCTGGAGGGCCAGAAACGGTCTCGCCACGGCACCCAGAACAACTTCCATGACACGAAAAGTGACACACCAAACAAAGCCAGGCCACATGAGGTCACCATTAATGACAGAAGGCTCACCGACACATCTAGCCGCAGAAACAAGAAACACAAGTTGTTATTTGAAGGCAAACACTATGAATTCAAGCAAAATCTAATCCAAACCATCTGGATGAAGGCAAAAGTAGTGTGTATATATAGTAATAGTTATGTATATACAGTATGTAAATGAAACAATGAGTTTTCAACCATTCAAAATTTATAAATCGTTCAAAAATACATAACTTTCAAATGAGGCTAAGACTTTGGGCTGGTTTTATTTCTAGCTTCAAGAATAATCTCTGTAAAAGTCACATGTCCACATAAAACAAAACCTGGGAGCAAGAAATGACCAGTAATGTGCATAAACACGTTCATACTTTTTGTGCTGAACTACTTAGTTTAGAAATAATAAACATGAATTTGAAGTGCGTTCACTCAAAAGTTTCACACAAAAGTTTTCAGCATGACTTCTGAAGCCAGCTTATTTGTACATTTGAATCAGTTTTATCTACAAACAAGAGAAGACTCAGATAGAAGAAACTACATACTTTTATACAAGCTGTCTGAAAAAGTCCTGACTTTTGCCACATTGGCGGTGAATTTGAAACAAGACACCAAAGTTGAGGCATTTGAGCACATGCAACTTATAGATATCTACCAGGCAACAAAATTCATCCACCCAAGTAAAGCTCACAGTGTCTTTTAAAGAACCTGTTTCCTTTGTGCCCCAGCAACAAGTGGACAAGCTTGTACTGGACTACATCATGGGAGATCTTCAGCTCAAGTAAGGTGGAAAAAAAATGTCTATCAAACTGTTGACTGGTTTGCAGCCATCCAGACGTGTGCCTTAAAGAAAGCAGGTACAGAAAATAATGAAAACTAAATTCAATAGGAGACGTATTACTGACTTGTATTACTGAATTAATGGATGATTTGGTGGTGATGATGCATGGGTAGAAGAAGGTTCTACTGAAAAAGAATAGGGGCTTATTAACAAAACAAACAAACAAAAAAAAAAACAATAAATGTGAATTAATTCATTTTGAGCTTTATGATCTGAACTTTGAACTCACTTGTTTTAAGTCTGAACTGGCACAACACTGCAAGTAAGCATACATTAAAAGAGACACATGAATACAATAATTGCAATAAGTGAAGATACTGAAGTTTTTTCCTCTCTTACTCTTCTCTTTCTTGAAGTTAGTAAGATGAAGCTTATAAAAAATGCAGCCCAAGTTATCAAAGAAAAAGTACAAATGTATATGTAAATTTCTATCCATCAAATGTTGTGTTTATATTGTGCCCCTAAATAAAAAATGAACGACTGAGACCCACAGTGGTCTAACCCACAAAAACTGAAAAATGATATCATGAGGTCATATTTTGAGAGATGTGGATAAATTCTATGGTGCCAGAATAGTCTCTTCGTCTTCCTTATGACCTTGATGTCCTTATGATGATGTTCTGAGCCCCCTGCTGTGCTCTTTATATACCTATGACTGTGAGGCCCCTTCCAGCTCCACCAACATCATCAAGTTTACGGACAACACTGTGGTGGTGGTGGGCCTGATCTCTATCAATGAACCTACCTACCTACCTAGAGGAGGTTAAAAACCTGGAATTATGGTGACAGGACAACAATCTTCTCCTTAACGTCAGCAAGACTAAGGAGCTGATAGTGGACTTCAGTACTAAGCAGGAGAGGAATTACCAGCTTCTGATCATCAACGGGGCCCCAGTGGAGAGAGTGGACAGTTTCTGGTACCTAGGTGTTTACATCACGCAGGACCTGACATGGTACTGTCATGTTAACACCCTGATGAAGAAGGCCCGGCAGCGTCTCTTTCATCTCAGATGCCTGAAGGACTTTAAACTGCCCTCAAGGGTGCTAAAAACCTTCTACACCTGCACTATTGAGAGCATCTTGACGGGAAGCATCACAGCCTGGTTTGGAAACAGCACCAAACAGGACAGGCGAGCTCTCCAGAGG
>JAOUQZ010000001.1:30118664-30130158 GCA_028564935.1 Neosilurus hyrtlii
TGGATAGAATTTCTAGGCGCAGTCAAGGTGTTGAGGGGTTCTGGTTTGGTGGCCATAGGATCTCGTCTCTGCTTTTTCCACATGACGTTGTCCTTTTGGCTTCATCAAGCCAGGACCTTCTGCTCTCGCTGGAGTGATTCGCAGCTGAGTGTGAGGCGACTGGGATGAGAATCAGCACCTCCAAGTCCGAGGTCCTGGTTCTCAGTCGGAAAAGGTTGGAATGCACCCTGCGGGAATGAAATGAGGTCTTGCCCCAAGTGGAGGAGTTCAAGTATCTTTGAGATTGCAAATACAAGAGGCTGAAATGAGTTTTCTTCGCAGGGTGGCAGGTCTCTCCCTTAGAGATAGGGTGAAAAGTTCTGTCATCTCGTAAGAACTCGGAGTAGAACCACTGCTACTTCGCGTTGAGAGGAGTGCTTCGGGCATGTTCGACCGGGAAGAGACCTGGGGTCGACCCAGAACACGCTGGAGGGACCACGTCTCTCGGCTGGTCTGGGAACGCCTTGGCGTCCCCTCGGAAGAGCTGGAGGAAGTGGCTGGGGAGAGGGACGTCTGGCTGCTGCCCCCCTTAATTGATTGATTAATTGATCGATTGATTAATTAATTATTATTATTATTCATTCATTTATTCATCTTCCTAATTAATGAATTAAAAAAATTAAGGGAGCAATTTAAAATATTGTTTGCCTTTTTTTGTTAAATTTCTTACAGTGCAATCCCTCTTTTATACGGTCTACTACCAAATCCAATATTAAGTTGATTTCGAGGCTTTCAAGGCTTCATGTACTGAATTTCAGTAAGCCCGAGAAAGTAATGAAATGGCACAAAAGATTCAACCAATGAGAAATGACAACAGCACAATAGTGTAATTTATGTACTTTATATATAATTTCTGAATTATGACAAATGACATTTAATTAATGTCTAAAAAAAAACCCCAAATATACCAACAAACAAACCTAACAACGTTTCGAATTAAAATGTGACTGTTTAAACATTTAGTATTTGTTAAGTAATTACAATTAATAAATAAATACATAAATACATACATACATACATACATACATACAGAGAGAATTCAGGTCACAAGGCGGAAATAAAAAATGCAAACAAAAATTGGGTAATCACAGAAAAATTATGTTAAATCCTTTTATATAAAATTAAAAAATGTTAACTGAAAATTTTATATTTCTCAAGGCTAATAAATAAATAAATTAACAAATACATCATAATAAATTAAATTATTCAATCAATATATAAAACAAACAAATAAACAAATAAATAAATTACTTAAATCATTAAGGCTAGAAAAATAACAGCCTTCAAATATTACCGTAGGAATTTGTTTTCTGTTTATTTTTCTGCAATTCCTTTTAATATTTCTTTGTTTTTTGCTTTCTTTTTGTTAATTCATCTGCTTTGTTTTATTTCTCCTATAACTTTATAGTGCCATCTGTCTACACGAGTCACTGTGTAAATCATTTCTACGAAACAAAAACATATGTAATGTTATGTAACATATAATCTCCTTAATATGAATTCAGAATTATTGTCAGAGCTGCTTTTAATAGAAGATTAATCTACACTTTGAGACCCCAATACTGCTGTGATATAAATCCTGCATTCTTTAGGCGCCCCCTGGTGGCGGGAGTTTACAGGCGACAAATGATGTAAAGCCATGCTCTTAAATAAGGGGCGAGGGGGAGTTGTGGCATATGGATTTAAAATACTAGTGTCTCCAGGCTCATAATTTTTTAATTTGTGGTTGATTACTTGTGTTCTGTCGCTGGTGTTGAGAGGAATGTGGTTTGCTCTGTGCACTTTGCACATGATGACTCCACCATCAGGTTAAATCTCAGTGGATGGTTTTAAATCAGCATGGATATCTATACATATTGCACTAGCAAAATGTCTCCCAGTGAATGTTTCATGAGCTCTCTCTCTCTCTCTCTCTCTCTCTCTCTGTATGTGTGTGTGTGTGTGTGTGTGTGTGAGGGAGGGAGAGAGAGAGAGAGAGAGAGAGAGAGAGAGAGAGAGAGAGGCTATTGTACTGGATAACAGCAGTGAGAGGTTATTGTGTGTGATGTGCAGCAGAAGCTCAGGCTGTCACTTCACCATTTCGTGGTTCTTCCTGAAATGTGTTCATAAATATAGAGATCAAGGTTTATGTGTCGCAACTAATTAACCCTAAATAATCATTATTTGACATTTGGGTAAAAATGAGCAGGTTTTAGCATGTTACAGTGCTTTATTATTAACTTCGAAATCAATTAAGATATTCTGTCACTTTACACTTACAGACACTTGACACTTTGCACACAGTTTTACTGTAAAATTGCCACTTCATTTATATTTGCATTTATATTTCATCATATTGCATTTATATGTCAATATATATATATATATGTATATGTATATGTATATGTGTATGCTATATTTTATTTTATATTTTTACATTTTTATATTTATATTGACTTTATAAAGTCCTTTAAATCGTTATAGTTATTGTCCTTTTCTTCTTGATATTGATAGCTTATTCTTACATTTTTAGGACAGTCGTAACAAGCATTTCACTACATATTGTACTGTGTATGATTTTGTACGTGACAAATAAGTTTGAATTTGAATCTTCAGAGCTCTCTTCTGCTTCTTCTTCTTTTTTTTAAAACTGTTTTTGGCTACTTTTTTTTCTTTCCAATTGCTTGTTTGCCTTTTAGTAACTATGTTTCTGCATTTAGATTTTCTAGTTTTTTTATTTGTTATTTTTTGTTCTGCTTGCTTTTTTTTCCTTCTGCTTATTGGCCTTGTTACCTTTCTCTGTATTTAATTTACTTATTCAGTGATCATTTATTTATTCATTTTCTGAACCTCTTAACTCTTACTAGGGTTGCGGGAGGCTGGCGCCCATCTCAATCAGCTCTGGGCGCGGGCAGGGTACACCTGGGAAACTCACCAGGCCATTTCAGGGCCTTATTTATTCATTATTTATTCACTCTTATCTCTCTTGTATTTTTTGTTTATTGACTATTTTTTGTTTTATTTTCTTGCAGTTTGTTTCTTGTTATTTCTGTCTAACACTTTTTTCCATGGATACTTGTTTGTCTCTTTATTTGTGGCAAATAATTTGGTTTGTTGCTACTCTGTCTCTTTCTTTGTTACTGTTATATTTTCTTGCCACTTTCACTACAATAGGACATGTTCATCACTTGCTTTCATCTAAAAGTGTCACTTTTTCTTCACTAATTACATTCATTATGTAAATATAAAGTACAGTTTAATGCCTGCAACACAACCCATCCTTGCCTGCAAACACTGATCCTTTGCTGGACGCTACTTTCATGCCCAATCATGATACCTCACCTGCTACCAATTACTGCAGGTCTGTTACATAAAAATTCTGTAAACTTTTCAATATAATTTCAATTCTGTCCCAACTTTTGTTGAGTGTGTTGCAGGCATTAAATTCCAGTTGTGTTTATATTTTGTAAAAATTATTAAGTTCGTCAATAAAACTAATGAGAATCTTTTATGTTTACTTTTTTCAATATACAAAAAGTTTGCGTGAATTGATAAATCAAAAAAAGTTTTTTTCAGTGGCATTTTGAAAAATTATTTAAACTTTCATCAGAATGCAGATGGTAAAGTAAAAGTGCTTAGTGTGGCAGTTCCATACAAGAAATTCAGACTGCATAATTATGTAAACTAACAACAACCCTTACACTCAATGTAATATATTAAAAGTGAACTTTCAACTAATTTTTATTTAAAAATTATAATCAAAGTTGATATTATTTATACTAGTCCTGTAATAAACTGCTGACCCATTCAGAGTGTGCACTGCCTCATGCCCAAAGTCAGCTGGGATTGGATCCAACATTAGCCCTGACCCTGAAGGAAAAGCAGTGCAGAGACCGGATATAAATAAATAGACACCCAAAATTTTAGAATGAATATTTGCTGGTTGAAGGAGAGGCTTGCATCGTGCTACTTGGCTTGTAGTTGCTGGCTGATGCCACCCTCTGACTGACCCATAATTCAACCTCTCTAAAAATCTGAAAATCTAAAAATCTGACCATTCTTGAGCTCCTGGAGTGTGAGGCATGCTTTATTCACCTTTATACAGCTGTCTAACTGGTGTTCATTAAATTTATTTAATAAAATTGTTAGATTTTCAGAGAGGTCGAATTGTGGGTCAGTCAGAGGGCATCAGCCAGCAACAAATAGCCAACAATTTGAATATTCGCTGTCAACAGTGAAGGTAAGGCCACCACGGATCCAAGACCAGGTCAACCTGGACAATCAGAAAGATGTATTCGCTCCGTGAAGAGAGAAGTGGAGAACAAATTCCTGTTCCAAGGCTGCAGACCGACATCCATCTAGCTGAAAAACTGTTACACACTATCTTAATCAAATGTGCTATTATGGCCGAGCAGCAAGATGCAAGCCTCTTCTTCAACCAGCAAATATTCATTCTGAAATTTTGGGTGCCTATGTCCTATGTCCAGTGTCTGTATTATAAATAACAAATGGATGGATTATTTACAGCTGTGTTTGAGTTAATGATTTTTAAATTATCTTCCAACAGTAAAGTCAATTAGTCTTTCAATTATGATAGGTAAATAATAACTCATAAAAAATGACTGAAAGAAAACAAGATTTTTTTGTTAAGGGAATTGTATACAAAATATAAAATTCCATGTCTCCATCTAGAGGACAAAATGTAATACTACACCAACACAGTAACACTTGGTTATCCCCAAACCCTGACAATTTTATTTATTAAATCAGAAACAAAATAAACCCCCTAAAAACTTTATTTAAAAGTAATCTCTGCACTCTGCTGTCAGGGATTATATTTAAACATATACTGTTATTCACGAAATTCAAACACTTATTCAACCTTTGAATAAATGTTAACAAGAACGAATCCTGTAAATTAAAGATTGACAAAGAGGTGTAGTAAAGCATGCTAGATGAAAAGAAGAAGAGATAAACTGATATTTTGTCACATTTACTTTTATTGTAAAGGTGATTTATTCCAAAATAGTAATATACTGTAGAGAAGAAGGGAGAAAAAAATGACAGAGAAACCAACACATGACATTGGCAAGTTGTGGGTGTTGAGTATATCAAAATTCCACAGCAAAAGTTATAAAGTGTCTAAAATGAATACTGCACCCTACGTCCTATAGCTATAGAGTTACTGTGCCTCTACATGGATTACAGAGAATTACAAAAGGTCACAACACACTGTAGCTATTTTCAGGCTAAAATTAATTTTTTTTTTACGTCTTGGAATGGTTATCATACCTGTGCTTTCTATTCAGCAGTATCATTTTGAAACCACCCAAGCACTATTATAAGTGTTATTTCTTTCTTTCTTTCTGATTTTTCTTTTCTTTTTTTGTCAGCTGTGAATCTTTAGGCCAAAATGACAAAACTGCTTTGTACTGACAGGAGAAAATCAATCCCTTCTCGGCAGATGGTCGCTGTATAAATCAATTGATCATTGATCGTGGACGACCCACCTTGATAGTACTCAATAGAGAAGGCTAGATGTGGTGGCGCTCACCTCAGATTAGAGGCTGGGATATGAAGGATGGATTCTAATTGAAATGCAAATCCTACCTGATGTCCTTGACCAAGAAGAGCGCAGTGCGGTGGTTGTCATTTTACAGAAATTATCCCATGACTGGGGAAACAGTGATGTACCAGGAGTGCAACTGAAATCCAAGTCAACTTGATTGCAATCTACTGACGTCAAATTAGCTACTGAAATCAGTTGGAGAATAAAACTTGTTAAGAATCAGTTAACAGTGACATAAGACATCCAAATGGGTTTTATATTGTCTCTCGTCATGAAAATAACAGGTTAGTGGCCAGCATTTCTAATTTTGTAGGTCAAAGTATGCTCCTCAGATGATATATGTGCCCTAAACGCACCATTTGATCAAGTCAATATTAATAACTTAACTGTGGCCTTTTACCTGAAAGCCTGTGGGTTATTGGTTAGGAACAATGATTTTAGATACGTATTTTGAGAGCAATGCTTTCCAGCACTAACGAGGTCAAAGGTATAGTAATGGGTCTTATATATAGTGTCTTGTATTATCAGTTTAACTTGTTAGTAGCCCACATTTGTAAATTAGAGGATCAAATGGCTCCACTCAGCAGTTATATGCCATAAATGCATGCTTGGTGGGACCAATTGGTTGGGAATAACCATAGAGCACAAAGAGCAATTTACACCAACACCAATGAAAACAAAGATACAGAAATGGGTCTTCAAATGTCTCATTATCAATGATACATGACATTTATCATTTTATGCTTCTGAGTGGCTAAATGTGACCTAAACAATGGGACCTAAACAAGTCAACTGGTGAAACTATATAAACACTGACTTAACAGTGGGCTAATATCCAAAATTCTTTATGGTATTGGTTCTGACCAATCATGGTGAATGAGTATTATAAAGTACAAAGCAAACTTAATCAACACTGATGAAGACACACATATTTAAATGTGTCTCATCATTAATTTAATTTGTCAATTCTTAGTTGGATGGTCAAGCTGGTGGTCCTGAGTAGCAATTAGAACCCTTAACACACCATTTGGCCAACACTCACTTAACAGCAGTCTATTATACCCACAGACCCTTGAGGTAATGGTTTAGATAAACCTTGCTTAAATTCAACAAAAACATGCACAGATTCTTGGTTGATTGATGATATAAATGGCCTAGGAAGTGGAACACAAAACAAAAAGGGTGGTATTTGGGACAAGGCTTTACCCCTTAACTTTAAAGCCCGTTATTCATAGTGATAATAAATGGGCTGATGAATGTATATATTCTAAGATTCCATGCTAAGTCCTGGCATTAAATCTGAGGTGCATTCTCTTGCGTTGCAAGTTGGATCCACTGTTACTCTGATCAGGAAAAGCGTTTACAGAAGATAAATTAATGAGTGAATTAACTTATAGTAATTATATGCATTTTATCAAAGCACCATTAAATGCTCTATTTTGATTGGCCGCAAAGCTGCAAAATAAATGAAAAGTTTACATATATTATTACAGTGGCTCTAATCTCTGGACATGCCACTGCATCAAGAAATACACACTGCTTTTTATAATCTAAGTAATGTTTTCTGAGCTGAGATTTTTATTTACCATTTTTAGGAAGAGTTCTCCAGTGTCAGCGCTTTCTAACAGTTTTCAAGCATAGAAAGAAAAGAAATCCGGTTTCTCAGGTTTGTTTTTTCCCCTTATTATCTTAAAGAAATAGTTTTTTTATCTAAAAGAAAAGAAAAATTGGAGAAAGTGTCTGTTTATACCTGTTATAACAAAGTAAATGGCAGCAGGAACTAAATGTTTTGGCAACATTAACTGAATGTATAAATCGAGTAACAATAAAAAGGTCACAAAGAGTTGTTGTGGTATAAGAGAAATAAAGCCATTTGGAGCAGGTTTTAAAGTAAAGTAATTAACTTCAAGTTGGGAACAGTAGCTCTGCTTCATGTCGTACTATGTAGTTATTTAATATTATTTTCCTATGACAGCATGTCCCCTACCTAGTGTTTTGTTTCTTAACTGTAGTAGAACTGCACTATGAATCATTTAGTACAGTTTAACTAACAGGACAGTGTGTAGTTATAAGAGTAAGGACTGCAAATCTGGACTCGGTGGTGTGTTCTGGGATTTTAGGGGTTAAATCACATGACATTTAGGTGGGACCTAATCAGGTTTCAGATGAGAATTTAGCCCTTTTAGCACTGTACTGCTGACTGCGGAAATGGAAAAACTGTGATTTATTGTGTGAAAAGCACACTTTATTATCAACTGTACAGTCAGTATAAAGTAAAACAGGGTTCTGAAGTAGTGTAATAAAAAAAATAAAATAAACAAAACAAAATCACAATGACTGACAATGTTTAACAAACGAAGCCAATCTCTGTGTTTTAGTGTGTGACTGTAAAGTTGGTTGGTTAGATATTAATACATAAAGCTGCCGAAAAGGCAACTAAAATTAATCAGACATCTGCGTGGTCTTCTCTAACTGTGTGTACTATTCTAAAATCTCTACATACCATCTATCTAACCAGCCCGAAACAATGTCACACTCCGTGCCTCTGTTTGTGTGTGTGTGTGTGTGTGTGTGTGTGTGTGTGTGTGTGTGTGTGTGTGTGTGTGTGAACTCGTGTCTGTGTATAAGAAATGTAGAGTTCTTTAGCAGGGCTGCTCATTGCACATGCGGTTCTCTATCATGGGTCTGCATCTGCCTTTGCCTTTCTTCCTCACTGGCCTCACACGCTCCTGGACACCCCCGCCGCAATGCTCTGTACAGTCCGACCAGCTGGTCCACGGACCTATTCTGCAGCCTGCTGGGTGAAACCGCATGTACAGGAAAGTGTTATTCATGTCATTTTTACTAATAATTAATAATAAATTTATCAATAAGTTGAGCGTAAAGAACTAATTTCTTCTTCATCACATATTTGGCTTTGTTTCTTTTGTATAGTTTATTTACTCCATTATTAGTTACTATTTTTATTTTCTGGGTTTGTCTAAACTTCGGGAGGCTTAAGTTTAAATAAGTTTATCAGTAGATGTTTTCAAGATTTTGTGTTAGTAAACCAATCAATCAGTAATTTAATCAATTAATTAGCCAACCAACCCAGCAATCAACCAACCATCCAATCAATTACTTAGCCACTTGATCAATTAACAAATCAGATAGCAATGAATCAACCATACATTTATCTATCAATCAATCATTTAATCAGTTAATCAATCAATCACTTAATTAATCAGCCAATGACTGACCAACCAATTAAGCAGTCATTCAGCCTATTAGGATGGGCAGTATTGTCAAAATCTTGTATCATGGTATAAATAATTTTATATCACCGTAATGGTACCTACTAAGATATAGTATTTTTCCAAATAATTCAATTAATGACTAAAAACGACCACATTGTGCTTTCAACATTTTTGATCATTGTTTTCTTTTTATTTGGAATGAAAAGATGTTGCCTGGGCATTCTCTATATAAACATGGCAACTTAACGTTGATGATGTGTTTGAGGTTTGCATTACAAACCTGGGGTTGAGGGTGCTGACCAACCTTCTGAACCCTGACTTTTCAACTGTATAAACCAAGGCCATGTACTTACATATGTGTGTCATTATAACTGAGTAAATTCCTTCCACCGTCGATATTTCTTGACATATGGAAGGCTGTTTATGGCATTTTATTAGGCTCAAACTGTTTTGCTCTGCATACAAACCCTTATCCATGAAAGCACTTATTTACTTTGCGCAAGCACATTTTTTTGTGCTTTGAGCAATCACTTAACCCAACTACCCCCCTATCTATCTATCTATCTATCTATCGTATGTTATTTTAAATAAGTAGATTTAAATACCAATTTTTGATCATTTATAAATTTGTAACTAAGGGGCCGTGGTGGCCCGGTGGTAGGGGCCTGGATTTGTGATTCCATTGTCGGGGGTTCAAGCCCCACTATCAGTGGGTTGTCACTGCTGTCCCCCCAGTGAAGCTAACTGGGTTATCAAATGCTGGCCATGTCTCTCACTGTCTATGGTGGGAGGCATGTAAAAGAACCATTGCTGATTTTCAACAAGAGAAGGCTGCATAGCCGTCAGCGTGTTTCTGCCCTGCGATGGCCTGGCGAGCTGTCCAGGTTGAACTTTGCCCTCGCCCAGAGTCGGCTGAGATGGGCGCCAGCCTCCCCGAGACCCTAATAGGATTAAACGGTTCAGAAAATGAATGAATGAATTTGTAACTAATTGGCAAGTTGTATTTAAATAATTAAAATTTAAACAAACAAACAAACAAACCCTGGTAATTGTGTCTGTCTAGTACATTTTGCAATATATATTTATTATTTTCTTTTTCCTTGTGTGCTGCTTCAGGCAGAACTACTGTGAGAAACAGTGATCCAAACCAGCAGAAAATTAAATGTCATACCTGGTATATCTTCATCTGTCCAACCAGACTGTCGTCCCCCTTTTGCTCTCCGCCTCTCTATGGCTTCATGCTTGTTTTTTTTCCGGTCACTGGCCCGTGGGCCCCGTGTGCACTTCCTCATCTTACACCTCTTTCTCTGCACAGTTTCAGGACACAGCACTCCGCCAAACTCAGGCTCTAACTTCACCATGCGGGTGCGGATCATGTGACCCTTCCCACAGGACTTATTACACTCTGACCACTCAGTCCATTCAGACACCATACAGTCCACAGCTGGAGGAGAAAGGGAAAGAGGAAGGGTACGATAGTTGGAATTGCTTTAAGTGACATCTAGTGCTTTTTTTTTAGCTTAACAAAACAAAAAACAGGGTGGTAAAAAAAAATCTGGTTAGTAAGTGAATATAAGGAGATCTGCAAAAAAAATTGCTTAAATTTAACCAGCATGTGGTGTGATGTCCCACTTTGGCTGTATTCAAGTCACACAAGCAACTCAAATTCTCTTGCTCTTCTGCTTCAGAAGCTACATCAAAGACAAATTAGCTTTTCACCACCAGAGTTGATCTAATTTAGATCATACTAATTTAGCTGATACTAGCTAGGCCTGGTAAAAACAATGTTCTGGTTACTTTCATAAGATTATTATGATTGTGAGATCAAATGCTGTGAACAAAATAAGCCATCTTTATTGGGGAGTCAAGAAAGCAAAACTGGGTCTCACTCCCATCAAATAAGCTCTCACCCCTATCATAAGCAATCAAGCAATTAGGAGCAACACCAGCCAATCACTGTTGTCTTTGAGTTCATGTATGTGGAAGAGGATGATATCACTTTCCTTTGGGTGTATTACGCTGTGCTGTACATCTTGTGCCATCTTATGATATGTTCTATAGCTGGCCTGGCCAACCTGCGGCTCGCGAGCCTCATGCGGCTCTTTAACTAGTTTCATGCGGCTCTTCAGGAGCTGTCACATGACATGCGTCAAAAATGCTTGGCTGGCGCTGTCATTCACTCCCCCTACAGGATGGCACACTTACTGCACACACATGTAAGCCTGTTTGAGTGACGTCAAACGAGCGACGAGATAATCTTTGGTACATCATTTGTGTTGTAAACAATTTCCGTCAAGTTACCTCTTGAAATGGCAGGGAAAAAAAGCACAGCCAAACGAAAATATGAAGAAGAACACAGGACGTTTTTGCCAGAGTGGGAGAGTTTATATTTTTTTGTTAAACGTAATGGCAAGCCGATCTGCCTTATATGTCACGCAGCATTAGCGCATTTCAAAGCTTCAAATCTTCAGCGTCACTTCAGCTCACTCCACCCTAACTTCGAACAGGAATTTCCAAAAGGGACTGAACTTCGCAAAAACAAGTTGGTCGCTTTAAAAAGCCAGGCAGAAAAGCAGGTGCAGTTTTTCCAAAAATTTACGAAACACTCGGAGACCGTAACGCTTGCATCATATCAGCTGGCTTGGAACATAGCACGGGCTAAAAAGCCATA
>JAOUQZ010000001.1:30132147-30144647 GCA_028564935.1 Neosilurus hyrtlii
TTTATATAGTTTTTATGTTTCACTTTATGTTTTATCTAAATGTTTTCTTTACATGCAACATCTGTTTATTATGTGCAATTTTGAGGGGGGCTCTGAGTTCTAGAATTTCATTGCAGATATTGATGTTCCATTGTTACCTGTACAACAAATAAACTTGAAACCTGACACTTGATGTGAATGGTCTACAAAGGCTAAACAACATGTCAGGTTTAACTTTCCCCCAAGCATTAGTTATGTCATTAATTATACTGGCAAATTATGTTAAAATGTACTGGAGACTATGGATGTCCATTAAAATCTAACAACCTGCAGCAGAAACAGATTGAAACAATTTGTAAAATCTATTGAAAGTTCTATTAAGACAGTTAGAGAGGGTTTTCATACCACACAGACACTCCACTCTAGTCTATATGCCCACTCTTTGTCTATGTCTATCCACAGTTGCCTCTAGATATCACTCTATTTAAATGGACACATTAAATAGCAACCGTTATGATTCAGGTCTTCTATGAATTCAAGGGCATCTGTGCACTAACGTCAGTTAAAAAGACAAGTGTTGTTGTTTTTAGCGTAGCAGCATGGCTGAGTGTCTTTTAGATAAAGCATGTGTTGTGATAAGCAAGAAGAAGTGGCAGTTTGCTGAGCGCAGATTCAAACAGATGGGGAAACAACAAGGGATTTATACTATAACTGCATTAAGAACTTTTCTCACTAAAGGCTATAAAAGGTATCTGTCCTCCATTTGTTTTAAATGAGACATAGGCAGAGGAGTGGAGAGTGCTCAACCCTGAGCTGTATATTGAAAATTGTTTCACCCCAAGGACAAATCTTCCAAAGAGAAGCTGAGTGGCGTTGTGTACACTGTCCAGTGCAACGAGGAGTGTTCAGACCTGTACATAGGAGAAACTAAACATCAACTGCACAAAAGGATGGCGCAACACAGGAGAGCCACCTCTTCAGGTCAAGACTCAGCGGTCCCTGTACAGCTCAAGGACAGGTGACACTCATTTGAGGACAGCAATGTACAGATTCTGGACAAGAAAGAGAGATGCTTTGAAAGAGGAGTAAAAGAAGTCATCTATGTGAAGAAGGAAAAACCAACATTAAACCGAGGGGGTGGTTTGAGGTTTCACCTTTCAAGCACTTACAGGGCACCTCTGGATCTCCTTCCCAAGAGGTTTCACTCCACTTCACACCTTAATTCAGGTGACCAAATGACACAATATGCAGACCAGGATAACAAACCTAGTGGACAAAGAACCCTAACAAGCAATGGTATGGATGTGTGGAACAGTGATTTGCATGTGACCTGAGAGTTTTTTTCTCAGCCTATATAAGGCTGGAACTTTCCACCAGATTTTCCAACTGAAAAAGCTTTTTGGATTAAAAGGAAAGCATCTTCAAAAACCACCAAAAGAAGTCCAGTTGCCTCGACTCAAGCTTTTTAGGATTACCATGACCTGGATGATTGACAATCTACACCAATGTAACCCTGAGAAGACATAGCTAGCAATTCTAGATATAAAAGGGGCAAAAAAAAAAAAAACCCAGACAAACCATATGGTGTGGTAATATATTTCAATCTTATCAGATTTTAGAGAAAATCTCCCTTAAACCACATTAAATATGTTTACACTGAAATGCATTAATTTATTAAATATATTAAATTATGTACTATGTGCGTAATGACTCTGGTGCAACTTTAATGGTCAAACTTACTGCATTCAGGCATCATACACTTCTCCACCTCCTCCAGCTCGGCTCGGCACTGAGAGCCATCAGACGCAGGCATTTTCATCATCCTCACCCTCTTCTTCATCCCTACTCCACAGCTCACACTGCAAGGCTCCCAGTCGGCCCACTCTGTCACGATACAGCTACTGGGTGCTAGTGCATACAGTGCGCACGCACACAAACACACGCGCACACACACAGAAAGAGAGAGAGAGAGAGAGAGAGAGAGAGAGAGAGAGAGAGAGAGAGAGAGAGAGAGAGAGAGAGAGAGAGAGAGAAAAAACACAGAAACACGCTCATCAATTTTTCTTAGTCACTCCAGATATATCAGAAATATCCAGTAGAAGCACAAAGCCATGCCTAGTGATCAGCATGCACAGGTACATAATAAACATCAGCCTTGTGCACTACTGTTGTTTTTAGGTTTAAGCTGTGTAGGATGGGGTGAAAGATGTGTGTAGGAAGAGGGATCATTAACAAGAGCCTGAGGAAAGAATCTGCTCAGGTGATGCTGAGTTTCAAGTTCATGGAATAAACATTTGCTTGAGATTTGCTAGACAATGATCATTGTATAAGGAGAATATTGTTCTTATCATATTTCTACATAAATGGACACTAAACAAATGCTTTTTAATAGTTATAATATACTTAAATAATAAGTAGTTTTTAACAATGTTATGATTACTGACACAAAAGTGTTTGTCTTGGAATTTAGTTTTATTATATATTTTTAAAAACTATTTTAAAATGTTCACTAGTTGGGAATTCAACTCATTTTCAGCTCAGCCTATGATCATATTTAGTAAAACATTTTTTTAAAATTCCACTGTTTTTTTGCTATTTTCCCTTCATCCACACTAGCAAGAAATAAAATGACAGGCAACCATTCATTTTATAACATACAGATTTAGCTACTATCTAAAATCAGAGCTCCCCATGACATTTTTGTGTTTATTTTCTGCTCATAATAAATTGATCTGTTAATGTTTTAAAAATTTAACCATGATAATAGCAGTTTAATCCTAATTATAGTCGCGGGGAGAGGCGACTATTTCTGCCGACTCTGGGGGGGGGTGCAGGGAACACTCTGTACAGTTCACCAAACCACTGCAGGGCCAATAATAATAATAATAATAATGATGATGATGATGATGATGATGATGATGATGATAATAATAATAACAATAATAATAATAATAATAATGATGATGATCAGGAGAAACAAAAAATACTCAAAATAAATAATATAAACAAAATAATTTAGGTTTTTTTTGGATTAAAAAATGCACTGAAAGTTTACAATAACTAAAACGGTCTTAGTATACATTTCCGCGTGGCAAGAAAACAGCCAATCAGCATTGTGGTGCCTAACAGACAATCAGCATTACGATGCACCCAGACACTGGACAGACAGACAAACAAGCCATCAATTGAGTTAATGGTTTCTTAAGCACCTTGAATAACTCCATTGATCAATCTATGGCTCAAGTGTTATGACAATTTCTCATTTTCCTTTAAATTTCCTGCATTTAGTTGACTTATGCAAACATAAAAGAAAAACAACATGGTTTCATCATATACAACCTGTTTATAGTGTGTTCTGAAAAGTTCTATATGACAGGAAAAAAGTAGCTTGGAAGGAAGTAGCAGGGATTGCTAGTGTCTCTCGTGAGTGTTCATGGCTAATACAGCATAGCTTGCTTTGCTAATCTGCCAAAAAAGCTATATACATTTTATAGATATATAAATACTAGTGCAATCAATCAGTTAATCAATCAATCAATAAATAAATATATTTATTTATATATAACAAAGTTGTGAATTTCAAGCAATGCTAGTAACTTAATAGATTTGAGTATCATCAGTGTAACCAGGTTGTTTAAATTTCCTAATGTAAATTTATTATATACGGTTTAACTTAATCAGAAAAGTATTTATTTAGTCAGTTATTATAAATTCAAATGAAATGTGAAACATATTTTGGTGGAACCAGTGATTACAGGTTGACAATTCTACCAACACAATTTCCTCCGGGATCAATAAAGTATTCTGATTCTGATTTAATCACAGTAATTAGCAGTAGCATTTAATTTGGCATGAATTTGGCATTGCTGTGTCTCTTGTCATTTTTTCCACATCTTTTTTTATGTAAAAGCATACTTTGATTATTTAAAAATGTGCTTACGATATGCAATGTGTACATTAGAGGATCAATTTTGAAATACAGTAAATAAAAGCAGCAGTTTTTTTACCTACTGCATGTTCTAATCTGTTGAGAGAAACTGAAACCTAAGTTTCCTAACCTTTAAGTACAAACTGATGTACAACTTTAATCAAACTTTACTTCACACAAACACAATAGTATCCTGACTCACAGCAGTCATCATTGACCACACACTTCTCCGTTTCCTCTGTGGGCTCCCTGCAGCTCGAGCCATCCTCAGGAAACACTTTAATGTAGCGCTCTCTGGATCTCATTCCCATCCCGCACGTCATGGTACACGGAGACCAGCTGATCCACTCGGACAGCATGCACGGAGACGCCTCTGCAAGACAGCACACATGTTTGCTTATTGCTCTGTAAAGGTCACAAGGTCTTGTATACACCCACAGGAAAGCCTGAGGCATAACTTGTCTATCAGAAGAGATAAAGGAGAAATGACTAATTCATAAAGCACTGGGGGAAAAAAGAAGCGGACTGTCTGGTAATGTGCTGCTGCAGCATTGTTAGGCATACAAATAAAGCTTCTGCATAATGATATACAACGTGTACATGAGATTTTTTAACATGTACATAATAAAACACATATACAGATATTTTCCCCTGCATCATCTCAAACACATGCCCTATAATCTGGACTCTAAACATGTCTGCTGTGATGAATCTGCACTACAAACCAATGCATTTTATCATTTCTAAATTAGCATAAATATAATAAGCCTCATTGTTGACATAGTATGCTGATAATTACAGGAAGACCTAGAATGTGCAGTGGTACATTACTATTAAATCAGAGCTAATAAAAACAGAAACTGGTGTTGGTATAACAGCAGTGATAAAATCAACACAAAAAAAACCCTCAAAAGAAATTGAGTTTAATTTGAGTTTTTAATGAACACTGCAGTATGTGTAGACTTTGATTTATATACAGATAACTATCATAGCCAAGACTTTTTCCAGCTTCAATGGGCAACACTAATGGGACAAATACAAAACTACACTGTACTAGTGTCTCATTAAAAAAAGAAAAGAAAAGAAAAGAAAAATTAAAGAAGCACTTGTAATAGTAAGGAATTACATTCTTCAGTTATGCTTCACAGTTTCAAGCCCTATTATCCAAGATAGATGTAATTAACAATTATGTAGTGAAGGCGAGGTGGATATCACTTAATAGTCCCTGAGAATGGAATGTCATCCATTGAGCCTGGGGTGCATTGATGTTTTAATATACTGACTCAAACTTCCAATGCAACATCATTCATTCATGCATTTGCCAAACCACTTATTCCTATTTGGGTCTGGAAAGGTTGGAGCCTATCTCAGCCGACTATGGGCAAAGACAGTGTACACCCTGAACAGCTCGCCAGTCCATCGCAAAGCTAACATATACACGTCCATTCACTCGCACCTTGGGACAATTTGAACCAGCCATTTTACCTAATGTTCATGTCTTTTGGCTGTGGGAGGACACCGGACCACCTGGAGGAAACCCATGTAAGCATGGAGAACATGCAAACTCCACACAGAAATGACACTTGCTGAGCCAGAAACTCGAACCCAGGACCCTCTTGCTGTGAGGCATGCTAGCCATTATTTCACTGTGCCTTCCAACGTAACATTTTAAACAATTTTTACAAATATTTTTTATATCCAATATGAACTCATCATTTTTAATATAAATTGAAGTTACTCACAGAGGATTTTTTTGTTCAGCTTAATCACACACTGGGATAAATTTTGGTCTTCTGAAAGTTTAAGTTAAAAGTTATTGGACTTCGTCCTGACATAACATCTGATTAATGCATGATTACATCAAAATGAGTGAGAAGCAGCCATTCGGATGCTTGTCAGTGGAATGTCATACAGCAAGTCACACGAATGTTATGTGTCACCATATTCACAATTTCAAGGTTATGGAGATGGTACAATGACACAAGCAGCACCACTAACCGACCTTGTGCTCCCAGACCACGTTTTACCACCCCACAACAGGACTACCATATTTATCTCCAACACTTTTAAAAATGCTTCCACCCAGCTACAGTTATTGCTGCACTGACCAGAGGTCATCACCAGAGCATAATCAGTACCCAAATTATCTGTAATCAGTAACAGTAAGCAGGACCGACGTCCAAGTTGTGGATTAGTGATGACAGCTGCTTGCAGTAATGTAAGTTTCCAATAGTCGAGAGCACACCTGGGCTGGAAGGCAGATGGAACTGGGTCCTGTTTTCTGACAAATCAGGTTTCAAGTATTGTGTTGCTGATGGTAAAATGCATGTATGGATAGCATGAGGAGTGTCAAGATGCTAATGTTTCAGAGCAAGACTACTGGGGTGGGCCAAGTGTCATGGTTTGGGCTAGAATAAGCAGCAGACATTACACATACAGAATTTACCTGTGCACAGTGCTAAAGTCAGTCATACAAAATACTAAATGTGAATTATGATTTTTAATCCCAAAATAACAGACCAATTAGATTGTGCCATTGCCATGTAGTATATGCTAATCAGATATATAATTTCTGGTGTGTGTAATTTTAAACTTAATTTCCATCTCTAGCAGGTATGCTCATAATGTTAGAAAACTTATCACTGTACAATGTGTTATACTAACTGCATGGCAAGAAAATGGTAAGAAAATATAACTAGCACATTCCAAGCACAATTATGGACACCATGTCAGCCCTGCTGCACCATTCTATTTCTTTCTTTACCTGTCTCCTTTACAAGCCATCAGGCATAAAACACACCCAGTTTATCTCTATGTAGGCTGTGCCAGTTAGCCCCAAAGCAGCTAGGAAATAAATTTCTCACCAGACAGAATGAATGAACTTGCTAATTCTCAATAGATTTCCCGAT
Organism: Neosilurus hyrtlii; assembly: GCA_028564935.1. Classification (NCBI taxonomy): domain Eukaryota; kingdom Metazoa; phylum Chordata; class Actinopteri; order Siluriformes; family Plotosidae; genus Neosilurus; species Neosilurus hyrtlii. The sequence continues at coordinate 30,138,964 of JAOUQZ010000001.1, forward strand.
GCTGCAGCCTTGTGGGACTGATTGTCAAAGCTGCGGTAATGAAGCACAACTAAGCGAATCATTAATAAGCGATGTAAATTAATAATGCCTTGCTGAGGGGGGACTCCAGTGCAGGCCACACTGGTCCCAGTGTTGGTCAGGCCCATCATGAATCAATATGACCAGCTAACAGACCATTAAATAAAAACAAAGCAGCACAGCTTGCAGCGTTAATCGATGGAGAGCATCAGAGGGGAAAATGTGGCCTGCAATGACTGGTACAGGACACAGAGGAGAACCTGAAACAATGAGGATAAATAGCTGGGTCAAAGGACACAGAGTTAAAGATAGTTGCAGCAAGTGGTGTTGTGTGAGTTTAAGAAGGAAGGGGGCCAATGTGGGCTTATATAAAAAAACTTCTATTGATTTCCCCATTCATATTTAATTCATTGTGGCTTTCTAATGAATAAGTCATTATTAATAAACCTGTTAATCTGCCTCTGTAAAATTGAACTAATTTCCCCCATTTTTGGTACTAAGCTGCATCAAAAAAGTTGCTTTAGTTTTTTCACAGTTCAGCAGCTACCTTATTTTATCTTCTCAGAAAAGCAGGGACGGAAAGAAATACACACGGTCTGCATTATGGTGGGTCACACTATCATACTCTACAATATATCTCTGACCAATGGTTCATTCCACTAAGGTGAAAACTGTCCATCAATGTCTGTAAACGATATACTATTCCTGAAAACAGGTTCAGAGATTCTTGGGACACAAGAAGGAAATCAATTCTCTTCACCGGAGTGGAAGGATAATCCACAATTTACTGTCAGCACTCAACATCTGATAAGATCAGCTGAATGAGGAACACAGTAACACCTTTTAGCCTCAATAAAACAAAGTGGGCTGAGATTGAAAAGGGTGTACCAAATCTAAACTTTAATAAACTTTCACCTCCAAAAAACCTTTTGACACCTTGGTACACGTACAAGAAGTCCGACTCAATTTAAAGTTTTCTATACCTTTAACTTTATAAAACAAGACTGACTCAAAATTTTGAATATCTTCATTTCAAACAGTATGATCTCAATCTAAAGTTACACCCATGGAGAGTTTTATATAAAGCTTTTTTATTATTCTCAATCTGTGAACACTTTATTCTCAATTTAGTTTTTTCTTCTTCTTTTCAACTGTCAAACCATTTCAGATTTCTCTATCTAGATCTCCTCCTCTTCTCTTCGTCTTTGTATGCTGTGATTTTTAGGGAGTACACCTAATGTACACTTCAGAGTCTTGCGGAAACCGCACTGGGAAAATGATATGAATGAAACCTGCTTGAATACTTTTATATTTTTTTATTACTTTTATGTAATAAAAGTATAATAATAATAAAAAGAATTATTAATGTGTCCTAATTTCTGTAGTCAATCTCTTTTCCCTAATGTCGATTCATACACCAGAACAACAGATTAACAAGAGAAAGTTTCCAACCGTGAATTATTAAAATATGACAATCAATGTAGGTTCTCAAATAATAGTTTTACTTGATTTATAAATAATATACGTTATATATATTTTACAGCTAATCCACGACCTCTGATCGGATATGAATTATTATAACCTGTGAGGTGTCAGACTATTGGGTTAATAATTCATATCTGATCAGGGGAGTGGATAAACTGTGTTATTCTTTCCTCTGGATTCTAAGAAATATATACCATTTTTATTATTGTGGCGTAGTGTTTAGTACGTCCACCCCACAGCAAGAAGGTCCTGCGTTTGAGTCCAGGGCTCAGCAAGGGTGTTTCTTTGTAGAGTTTGCATGTTCTCCCCGTGTTTGCATGGGTTTCCTCTGGGTACTATGGTTTCCTCCCACAGTCCAAAACTTGTACATTAGGCTATCTGAGATTGACCCAAGGTGTGGATGTGAGTGTGAATGGTTGCATGTGTCTGTTGGCCCTGCGATGATCTAGCAAGCTGTTCAGGGTGTACACTGCCTTCGCTCAGTCTTGGCAGAGATAGGCTCCAGTCTCTTCGCATCCGGAGTATGAATAGGTTGTTTGGCAAATGAGAAAAAGTGGGTCAGAATTTCTGCTACTTTTACCTTTTATAATGATTTATAATGAGTTATCCGATCTTGTAACTCAGTTGTACAATAAATAGTGCAAAGTTTATAAACACTGAACTATATTATTCTGAGTCATAATAGATATCTTCCATAACACCCACAGACATTTTCTCCAAGCTTTACATAAAACCTCAGAGACATCACAACTCAGTCTTCACAAAGAAAATCCATAAAACAAACAGCAATAGTGGTAAAATTAGCTGTAGCTACATTTTATATCGGGATCTATATGACCAAAGATCCCATTGTTATTTCTTTGGGGAAGTGGAATGATGAGACACAGAAATTAAGGAATTAAAGAATTCAGCATGACAGTGATATGAGTTTTAGGAGCAAGAAAATAAAAAAATGAGCCACAGATAAAATCTCTAGGTCTCATAGTAATGGAAGCTGAGGTCTCAGTGACTGACGGTGAACTGTTTATATCTGGCATTTGCCAATACCAGAGTTGCTGCTGATTGGCAATGAAGACCATAACTGACGCTATTTTTTGCATATTCTACAGTCATGGACAAAAGTTTTGTCACATGTGTGCCTAATACTGCCAACAACTGATAACGTCACTTCTGATTGAATGATTTTTATGAACTATGGTTTAAATGAATCCTACAGATTTTTTTGTAAAAGAAACAGGAAATTGTAAATTTATTTCCACTCTTTACATCTCATTAAAGATGAACGTATCCATTCTATGCTGAACAAAAGTCTTGTCACAGTCACTGTTACATCAAATTCTGGATCAAAGTAATTCATTCAATCATTTTCTGAACCGCGTAATCCTAATTAGGGTCGTGGGGAGGTTGGCACCCATCTCAGCCAACTCTGGGCGAGGGCAGAGTACACCATGGACAGCTCGCCAGGCCACCACAGGGCAGAAACACGCTGACTCTTGATGAAAAGCAGCAATGGACCCGTTGATTGTGGGGCTTGAACCCCAGACCTTGGGATCAGTAATCCAACTCTACCACCGGGCCACCACTGCCCAAAGTAATTAGTTTAAAAAAAAAAACATTTTTTTTAAATGCTTGATTAATTGAATAGATGTAAAATAGAGATAATAAAGCAGCTTTTAGGCAATTTATAAACAAATCTTTAATGTCTTGGTGGCCATCATGAATCTTGACAAAAATATTTTGCAAAAACTGTAGAAACTCCTCATAGCAAATGGAAAGAATGTGCAAGCAGTATTTAGAAATTCTGACACCCTTGGTAAGCTCGGTCATGCAACAAAACTACCCACAAAACAACTGGTTGCTAAAAATTTGTAGTGAGACTGGACCCAGAGTTCACCAAAGAGCCAGTCATGTATGAAAGTGAAACATCATGGTTTAAGGTCACCTCCGGTACGTAGGTATCACAAAGCTATGTATGGTGGGTGGTAACATTACCAGATGCAAATATTAACACATTATTGCTTCCCATTATGTTTCAAACCTACAGGTAGCTCAGATTTCTCACCACTGGTTTGATAACAGACAGTTATATTTGCTACAATATTATATATTTAGTTAACAAGGCCATTTGTTTTTTGGGGGTTTTTTTTGTAATAAATATAGTCTTGAAAATGAAATTAAGTCTTTGCGACAAGACTTTTGTCCAGGCAAAAGCAGGTATGTTCATAGTTCAGAAGCTGTAGAGATTAGAAGAAATTTCTTTCCAATGCTGCTGCTAGCACATAATATTTGGTACATTCAGAGGGTTATTTTAAATCATGATTGTCCACATATGCATTAAAACCTGTATTCATGACTGTATCTATTTCTATGTTATAAACAATGGAAAGCAGTACAGCATCCTGTGTGTTAGGAGCAAACTATTTGCTAACTTTGTGTAGAAATATCAGTTAACAAGCTTTCTTTCTTTTACATGGCTCAAGGTTTTAAAATTGTAACAAGCAAGAAAGTATTTAATACTGTAATATGACAATACCATGTCAGTGGTCGTGGTGAATCCAATTAATACATTAGTAGTTAAAATTTAAAGCTATTCTGCTATTTCTTATCATTAATGACACACATTACATGAAATATACAGTATATTATGTACACTTTACTGTAGCAATGACTACTATTTCAGAAAATATGAACATTTTTCATCTATAACTTTCTGTACTCTTCTCTCTTAATCTGTGTGGAACCTTAACCTGCACTCACCCTCATTGTTGCAGTCGGGTGCCATACAGGGTTCGAAGTCCTGTGTGTGAGGGCACAGTACACTGGCATCAAGCTGAGCCTTCAGCATCCTCTGCCTCATGCGTAGACCCTTTGCACAAGTGGATGAGCTGCATGCCGACCACGGAGACCAGTTTGAATAGATACATGTCTCTGGAGTGCTGTCTCCTGTGTAGTAAGGTGAATTATTATTTGCAGATATAGCTAGTTGAAAGTGGCTGAGTGGACATGTCAATTTACATTTTGCATTTATCATGAAAAAGTGACTGTTTTTTGGGACTGGCTCAAATAAAAGCAGACTGAAAAAGAAGAGCTAATAGAGTTTGTAATTATACCCAATTTTCTACTACCTTGAAGTATCAATCAATCAAGGTAACTAAAAGTCAGCATAGAAAACAGGAAGTGAAGCTTTCAAAATGCTTACTGAAGCCTATTTGTTCATTTGTTGTTGTTTCCCCCTTCTAAACTTTGGCTTGTATTTAACAAGGAAGGTTAAATGAATGAATGTGACCTATGTAGAGGACGATTTCTGATTAAAGACGATTGACAGGTCAGTATGTAAATTGTTGGCATTTGGTTAATGAGCAGTAAATGCAGTGGCATTATTTGGATGACGTAAGTGCGACTTGCACCTGACAGAGACTAACAGATGCAATTAGTTAAGCAAATGCTAAATGATTAGCCTGGATGAACTTTCCTATAATATTGGAAATAAAAAAGTTTTTGTACTGCAATGAGAGCAAAATCAAATATAGCCTGTGCTGGCGTGGGGTTTGACTCCTTTCATTCTATTTTAATCCTGCTGATGTGGCTTTGTGTCAGTTTTCTCACTTTTATCATTTGATACATTAAAATTTGATATTTGTAGGAGTGGATACAGGGACTTGAAATATTATGAGATGCAGAAATGTAAGCAGGGGGCTGCGGGGGGGGGGGGGATGCAAGGTTTGAAAATTATCGTCCAAATAAAGAGGAAAAGAGAGATCAATAGATAGATAGATAGAGAGAGAGAGAGAGAGAGCTGCCTCTGTGTGGGTATGCTTATTCAAATCTGTGAATCTAATTATCTTTAATACCTATATACTACACGTGATCTGATTATTCCACTATCTGGAAATAAATTTAAAAAAAGCATTATTCCGAGTGGATAATGCTTGAATCAAAATGACAGGCACTCACAGTTTGTCACGGGCTATTGAGCATGCGGTGTGATCATTGTATTACTGTGAATGACTTTGTTTTAATTTGCGACTTTGTAGATTTAAGTAAAAACCACCTATGATGGAAATTTACATATTTTAAGTATAACAGGAGAGTTTGGAAGGCTTTCCTTTCATAAAGTGAGTTAAGGACACGCTGTTACACATTGCTTCACCTGTTTGTGCTTTGCTCACCTGCATACTCTC
>JAOUQZ010000001.1:30150727-30163943 GCA_028564935.1 Neosilurus hyrtlii
GAAAATCTTTGTTTTTCATTTAGTTGCATAATAATTCTGCACACTAATAGTTGCCTAATAATGGTGTACATATAGATCTTTTCTTAAGAAAGACAAAACTTTCTACTTAAATGTTGAGGTTTGAGTGTTTGTTAACATTTTGGATTGAACAAGAGCACTGTATAGTTGTACAATAACAATTAATCCTCAAAAATACAATTTGCCTAATAATTGTGCACACAGTGTATATATTTGTGCATAGAGGCAAACCTATGTATAACCCTGACCCTAATATCAGCAAGATAAAGGGAACATCATACCCTTTTTATTTTTTTTTACCAAGAAAGTAAAACACGAGTTTGTTCCATGTAGCAACTGTTGACCATGATATAAAAGCATGCAATCCCTTGAGCCAGTCAGATATTCAGCATTCTATTTGAGATGAAGAAAGTTGCTATGTTTCCAGGGGACATGCCCCTGAACCATTAGAAGAGAAGACCGGCTTAATGGTTGCTGTGGTGCTTGTAGCATCACTGTTAGGCATGCAGCTCTTCGAGCAGAGGCATGCACACTCTAGCACCTCAAGGAAAAACCTGCTGCTGAACTTCTTTGTCCATGTTTAGGTTGCCCAGAAACCTGATTGTTGAGGCTTAAAAAAGTTGCGGCTAATATAATGTAACAGCATAATCACAAGCTAATTAGAAATCCACCTATCCATCCATTATCTATGCCACTTGTCCATCAGGGTCGTGGATATGGTGGGGACAATGCCAGCTGACTTTGGATGAGAGGCGAGGTAACACCTTGAAGAGGTCACCAGTCTACTGCAGGGCTAACACAGACACAAATAACCATTCACACCCATGGATGGTAGTAGTAGAGTAATCAGTTGACCCAATGAGGAAACCAGAGTACCTGGGGGAAACCCACACAAGCACCTAAAGAACGTGCAAACTCCACTCCAATGCCCTAGGACAAGACTCAAACCCAGAACCTTCTTCAAATGCTGTCTCTCGGTTTTCTTTTTCCTCCCGCTACGAGGAATTTTGAAGTGATGTAAGTGAGCTGATGGTTGATTTAGCACATGCCTATAGCAACCTCACAACTTTGTTTTCATAAGAATGTTTGTTTGATCCACTCTCTTGTAATAGTGCAAAAACAGCAAACTAGCAACATTAGGATTTAAGCCTGTACACGCTGTGTCGTTTTTTTGGGTCACATTTTTATAGAAATATTGTTCCACTGCACCACTGAATCTCAGAGCGCAATAAGTGTTAAATGCTGACAGTAAAATTCATTCATTGCATGTGTGCATGCGCGCACGCGCGAGTGTGTGTGTGTGTTTAACACGGCTAGCAGACAAAGTAGTAAAATATATTAATAAAATTCAGTTGACAATTGGTATGAAAGTGATATAAAATCAAAGAAAAATTAAATTATATGATAAAATTGAGATACATTTTTCCTTCTCCTTAGCTTACAATTAGCATGTGCTAGGTTAGATTAGCCAAAAAATAAAATTACAGCCTATTTGTACAAATATTCTTAAAAATGATATTTTAAAAACTATGATAGTCCTCACTTCCTGCAGTGCAGACACCCAACTAATGAAAAAAAGCTATGAAAAAGTTTCATAGATGCCAAAAGCATCTTCTGTGTTTAGATGAAGGTTAAAAGTTCAGAACTTCTTCATACTGCATTTACTGTATGATCGGTAAAAAAGTGGATCGATAAAAGGCCAATCACACACATCACTTATAACTTAGGTTATGTATGAGAAAATGAGAATGCTGAGTAGAAAATGAGAATCGCTGCAGGTTCCTGGCTCTTTTATACCAAATCCATGTTTTATGCTTTACAGCCAAGTGCCCTAGACTCACCTTGACTGATAGAACAGTGCCAGAAGGACAGAAGGAGGAGTGGAAGGAAAGATGTGAGGAGGGGGAGTGCGAGTGTGGCTGAGTGCTTGCAGAGAGCTGTCAAAGGAGCAGTGGAGTAGCTGCAGCGGAAAGGTCACTCACACACACACACGGCTTTCAGATGTTGCAGCCTTCAAAGAGACTTATATGGCCACACACAGCGGAAGGGAGAGCACATACACGCGCACAACACACACACACACACAAAAATCTACTGCAGTGGAAGATAACTATCCTCCTGAATGACCAGACACTTCGACATAAGTTTGTGCGTGCGTGTGCATGTGTGTGAATGAGTGCTGTAGTTATACTAGCCTGGAACTATTAAACCTTACTCTGTGATGAGAATCGATGATAATAAAGCAATAAATTCCACGTACACTACGCATTATTAATCCTTCGACAACACAGACTACATCTTCAATGAAAATCCAACTGAAACTGGTTAAACTCTAGCCCAGCGGTTCTTAAATTTTTTTTGGGTTGGTTACAGTACCCCTATTTAATGATTCTTTTAGTTAATTTTGCTTTTAGTCATCGCAGTACAACTCTTTATTTTAAATTAAGTTCTACCCTTCAGCAACAAAGCGCGTTCAATTATAATGCAGGCTTCAGTCTTTAAGGAGCCAATGAATCTCCCTTTGTGACCTTTTTTTCCCCTTTTGAAAAATCACAGTTACTTTTCTTTTCTATTTTTTCAAGGCTCGATAGCTACTTTAATCAGATGACCACCATAATGTTAGTGCCAACGGTCAACAGTAAAGTCACATGACCAAGAGCAGTTAAAGCATGTTTCTGCATCTGTGTTAATGGTCGGTGAAAATAACTGTTGTCCCGGTTGAGTCCATGTAGCCAACCATGAAGAACAAAATAATAGAGGTGAATAATACAGAGGAAGAAGACAAGCCCATGAAGGTTAAAGCCAAGGTGGTGAAGAAGGAAACACTCGAAGAAGCTGAGGATGCTGACGGGGGGCATTTCATGTCATGCATAGAGCTGGGGTTGGAAAATATTTAGCTGTATACACAGATTGCTATATTGATTAAAATGGTCTTTGCATTTTGACACATTTAATCAATAACTAAAAAGATCAGAAGAAAATCTGTCATCTGTGGCCACTATAATCCCATAAACCCCTGACCAATCACTGCATTGCAGGCTGCTGGAAAATATCTATTCAAAAGCTCCTGTGTCTCCATGCTCGTGCATGACCTTACTGTTCACAAACCCGTAGTCAGAGTGCATGTGTTTTGGGGGGTGTGTGGCTTTGGAAGGGCCTGAGAGGGCAGGGGAGGGATTAGTGAGTGCCCTGAAGAGATTCTACTTTGCAGTGGTGCATGGAGCAACTTCTCAAGTCAACAGATGAAGAGGAGGCCTCACAAGCCACGAGCAAGGGTCCCTGTGTCCAGTCCTCTCTAACCTTAGACTTTGACATGCACTTCAGTGTCACCCTGCATCTCCCTGCCATGGCCCCAACAAGGACGTCATGCTTAAATATACAAAAACATGAAACGTTCCTCTTCTTAGCCACGTGAAGCCAGCATCAAAACTCTTTTGTTTTAAACATCATAACACACTCCAAAGAAAGTGCTATCTACCCTCTTCTACATACAAGCGCTGACAGATGCATATGATTGGCTAATGTCACTGCGACTGACAGGTGAGAAACTGCCTTAAACCAAGAAAGCTTGGCAAATTTTGTTCTGTTGGCTCCCAGGCATGAATGCCTAAAACATTTGTGTTTGTGTTTAATCGAGTGTTTTAATTATGAAAAGTTTTTTTCTGCACAAATAGTATGTACAGAACATGTGTGATGCAACTTAAACAAATGCTCACATGCCTGGTGTGAGTCCAAGATAATACAAAAAGCCTGTTCTGGGCCGGACTGCTTTGGTGGTCTGACATATTTTACAGTCACGGAGCACAGAATCAGCCTTCATGGACATAATCACCTCTCTAACTCTGATCATACAACCCTTCATCTGCGGTACTGCTCTTTTTTTCCTAAACACAATAAACACAATAACCTCTGTCTGAAATCCGCCTCCACACGAAGACCTCTCATACACACTGCAACCCTGCACAACCCTTTTCAGTGCACTCCATCCACAGCCCCTCCTCACTGCATGTTTATTGTTAAGGTTTTGACCCTGTGCAATCTTGAGTCTTAAAAACTCTGAAGTTTTGGGGCAATTTGGGAGAAAATAACTGCTTATGTCCACAACCTGTAAGGGGCTCATGTGGCCAGAGGCAACTCTGTCAAGGCAAGTGATGTGGCTCCAGTCGATGTGATTTGTGGGATCGTGTTAGTCAGGCATAGCTGCTAGCCTGGGGCTGAGGGAAATGAGCTGACAAAGGGACTTCAACAGCTCTGGAGTGGAGCATTAATATTGAACTAAAGGAGAAACGGTGTAAAAATCTGTATAGCAAAAAATGGTTTAAAGAAAACAATAATAATAATAAATTAATAAATAAATGAATAAATACAATGCATATAACAACAACAATGATAATAATAATATTATTATGCAAGTATGGTATTTTGGGCATGACAGCGATGTAGTGGTTAGCATGTCTGCCTCACAGCAAAGAAGTCCCAGGATCCTTAAAGGCATTTCTATGTGGAGTTTGCATGTTCTCCCCATGCATGAGTGGGTTTCCTCCAGGTACCTGGGTACCAGGTGTCCTTCAAATTTATTTCGTTATATTGCTTTTGTTTAAGAACAGACCCCGTTAGCAAAACAGAGCTAATTATTAGCCTAACCACTGAGCATGTACTCCAACTTTGCACAGTCTGCATGGATAGACTACAGCCTTCCCGGGATGATATACAGGAGAAAGGGGTGGAATCATGCAGGGATTATACAGCCCAAAACACTGAGTTCTCTTCACCGGCTTCAGTGTCATCATTAAAATATGTAAATATAAACCATAAAAATCCAGTTTTATTTAGTTTTATTGTTTTCCTAAAACACCTTCACCCATCACTGTTTACCGTTGTGTTTAAATGAGTAAGCTGAACAGACGAGAACAGATGCTGTTAACTACACTCAGAGTCTCAGAGCTATTAGCTGCTTCAATGCTCGGATCACCGGACCTGTGCCAGTGTTGTGGTCAAAATATGTAAATATATAAACTGCTTTCATTATATTTTTTTCTGGGCAGTACCACCACAACTCTGTAAAGATTTTAAAGAGACAGCACTTTGGCTCTGCTCTGGCCCGCCTGTGCTGGGAGATCATCCACATCCGTCATGAAAAAAAAAACAAAATAAAAACATAAAAAAGTACACAATAACAATCTCATGTTAGTGTGCTTACTTGCTTAGGTGTTATCATTAATTCACTCATTTTCTGAACCAGCCAACTCTGGGTGAGGGCAGAGTACACCCTGAACAGCTTGCCAGGCCATCGCAGTGCTTAGGTGTTAGTAGATGCTAATACAATTATGCACCTCAGGCTTAGGGAATGACTCAAAAATGAACATTCCCCTTGATGATCTGTCTCTGGGAACATCCTGAGACATCCTGTTAAATAAAGTGTAATATGAGTCTTCCATCTAACTTACATTTTTTGTGTTTACAGATATATATGCTTTTATAGATAGAAGGTAAATAAATAAACAAGAAAATAAATGAACAGATAGATAAATAAGTTGTATACAATTATACAATTTTCTGTGTGTTTTTTTTTTTTTTATCATGACAGAAGCAGATGAGCTCCCAGCACAGACAGGTGCAGAGTCTAAGAGCTGTGTACCAGCAGCTGTTGAAAACCTTTACAGAATACAGTGCAGAAATAAACATAATGAAAATCAAGCGAAACAAAATTTTTGGTAGATTATTCTTACCATGACACTGAGGCAGTGACTCATAATAACTCAGAGACTCTGTGTAGCTAATGGCATCAGTTTTATTCTGTTCAGCATACTCATTTAAACACAAAAGTAAACAGTGCCCAGTAAAGGTGTTTAGCGAACTCTGTGTTTAGGCAGCATAAAAGCTCCATGCCATCCCATGATCCTGGCTTTTTCCTGCATAGTATCACAGGAAAGTTGGAACCAATCCCAGCCAACTCTGGGAACATGCGGGGAACATCCTGAACACCTAAGGCTAACAGCTCAGTTTTGCTAACAGTGTTTGTTCAGTAACTAATGTGGAAATGAATTTAAACTGTGCTCAGTAAAGGGGTTTTAGTATATACAGCACTACCAGAAACACAAGAAAAGAACTACACTGTGTGCACAATTATTGGGCAAGTTGTATTTTTGAGTATTAATTGTTATTGTACAACTATACAGTCAAAATATATACTATTATAGTTTATATTTACAAATTATAACCATGACTACGAGGTAGTTCAGTTTAGCTTTCAGCTTACTACCAGCACTGTGTCTGACGACATCTGCTCTGTTTAAACTAAGACTTTTAAGGTTTATTTTTCCATTTTAAAGTGTGATAATGATGATTCTGCCTGGTTACGAGCCTGTAAAAAACTGTGAGGATTTGTCATTTTGATTCAAGCATTATAAACTCCCGAGCGAACCAATTTGATCGCAATGTTCCCTTGTGGTATTCACAAATTAGTATGATGTTTCATTACATTATATGTAAAAACTAAAGCCAACAGTTGTTTTTCAAATAAAACTTTGCTCCAGGCTGCATCACACCACTTTTTATCATTGATCAGTGTCTTATAACATCATCCATCTTTATATATTATACACTGTATTGTTCAACAGTGATGATTAATTGTATTTATGACTTGCTTAATGGATGTGTAAAGAGTGTAGGAATTACATTTTATAGTCTTCACACATTTCCTCCTGCAGCACAACTTCCTATTATGCAATAACTATCAGGCAGTCAGTACAAAATCTTCTCTTTGTTTCAGTTGTGTCCCGTCTCAGTGCTCATGCTTGAAAGTTTATGACAGGATGTCTGACATGAAGCAAGGCATCTTTCTCACACACTTCCTCTCGCTACTTGACATTTTGGCTGTTCTATAATGCCACAGGAGAACATCGACACATGTTCTTCATCTAATTGGACCTTCTGTTCATCTGTTAGAGTCAGAAAACTGATCAAATGTCACTTACTAATACTTCTAATTCAGAGCAGCTGCGTTTAAAATGTAGAGAAAATAAAACATGGGTTGTTTTGGGCTTTGACATTATTTTTAATTGGTGATGTTGAGTGTGGAATGTGTGTGTGCGTATGCTTCTGCAGTGCTGTGAGTTTATAATCCTGGGCACAGGCTGAGGCATGATGACAGATTTCACACCAATTAAAGGATGCATGTTGTTTTCAACACCACTGTACTGAGATCGGAATTATCAGCAAATTCTCAGGAGGTTAAGTCAAACGCCGTTCTGCTCCTTATCGCTATGACAAACACTGCACTTATTTTTCTAAAAGCCAAATCTCCTGCTGTGTGGGGTTCTGAATTGTTTTTTAGTCTGTTTATAGCTTTTTATACCACACGGTAGGTAAAATTTTGATTCCAAGTCATGTGAAGGTATTGATACAAAAAAAAAAAAAATTTACTTAAATAATAAAAAAAAAGGAAATCAGGAAGGGCGCAAACACTTTTTCACACCACTGTATGCACATATGCACATATACGTTATAGCAAACTGCACTTCTCTAAACAGCCCACCCTCTCCTTTCTTTCTCCCTCACTTCTCTCTCTCTCTCTCTCACTCTCCCTCCAACCCTTTCCTTCTTCCTCTCTTTTTATCTATTCTCATTCTCTCTCTCCTTTATCTTTGGCACTCTTCCTTCTTTTCCTCGCTCTTCTTTCTCTCATTTCTCACCTTCTCAATTACTTAGTCTCTTCTTTTTCTCCCTTTCTCCTTCCCTCTCTCTGAATCTCTAAGTCTTACCAAGAATCTTTACAAGCTCTTACAAAGCACTCACAAGTGAGAATCCTTTCACAGATCTAAAAGATCAGTCATATGTCATTCTTTGCGAAGAAAAGGGATGGACATTTCGAAACAAATATGTTGAGAACTATTTGACCATCCTTGTAGGATTGTGTGCACCCCCCCACCAAACCCTTTCCTTGTGCCAGATTTATGGTATGTCATCTTTACACTTAGAGTATGTGCTAAATTTACATTGCACCTGATATTCATGTATTTAAGTTCCACACATACATTTTGGGAGTTATATAAATCTTTGGTATTGCATATTTCTCGAGTTTTTAGACACAATTTTCATGTTTTACCGGTGCCTAGGAACACATTCTCCTACTATTGTTATTTAATGGATTTTAGGTGCAATTGATTGCCACCTTCTGGTAGTATTAATACGTTACTTACAACTAAACACCCAATAAAAACAAAGCAATATACAGTACATGTTTAAAATGCCAGCAGAAGCATAAACTATTAGTTTTTAAAAATTTTATAACTATTGAAATATTCGAAAATCATGACCCATCCCTAATTAATATAAACGTTCACATTTCAGCCTGAACTACATTCCAAGTTGTACGGTTTGCTTTAACATTGATGGAAATAAAAGGAGTCTCCAGTGTTAGAGTTCTTTAATGGCCAGGGAGATTCTCACAAGAAAGTGTTCTGGGCAGAGGAGTTTGCATTTCCCGGTTGCTTGGGATCATGACAAATTTCATCAACATCAAAAAAATGAATAAAATAAAAACCAACCAAACAAACAGGCTGAAGAAAATTTTACTTTTTTCTATTGAAATGTAAATGTAAATGAATAATAAGCAGCATGTACTGTACATTATAGTAAAATAATAAGCTTGGTGGTAAGAGTATCTATGCTTTATGTTGGGTCACATCACAGCTCACTCCCACTGATTAGTTTTCTATTACAGTAAGCCCACACCCCCAAGTGTTTACTGTATAGTGCACATACACAATAGCACATGATGTTGTTATGGCTCTAAGCATACAATCCATTATTAAACTTAAAATTAAACTGCATTATCATTAAAATAACTAATTACACACTTCAGAGAATAACTATGGTAGTGATGTAATGACTTGAGTAACAAGTTAAAGTAAAATGTTTTGTATTGCCCACAAAACCACAAGAAAGTCAAGATCAGCTGAGATCTCACAAAGACTAATTCGCTCGCTTATTCACACACTAGTACACCCTCTTACATACATTACCACACTCTCACACAAACATCAGTACAGACTCTTACACACACTATCTCACTTTCACATTCACACACAAAGCGTGATGGTGTGTGTGAGAGAGTGTAACTGCGTATCTAAGAATGTGCACTGAGTTCATGTGAAAGAGTTATAGTGTGTGTAAGAGGGTGTACTCACTTCCATTTCAAGCAAACTCTCCTACACACGCAATCACTCACACAAACACTATTACACGCTCTTACATACAGTATCATACCCTCATACAAACATTATTCCCCCTTACATGTTAGTATACTTTCATACACATACTAATAAACTCTCTTACACACACTATTATACTCGTACATGAACATTACTTCACTACTACTACACGCACAAAATTATCTTGTCTGTGAAAGTGATAGTATGAAAGTGTGACAGTATGTGTGAGAGGGTGTAGTAGTGTTTGTGTGAGAGTGTGCTAGTGTTTGTGTAAGAAAGTGTACTAGTGTTTGTGTGAGTGTGAGAGTGTGTGTAATAGGGTGTACTAGTGTTTGTGTGAGTGTGATAGTGTGTACTAGTGTTTGTGTAAGAGCATAGTGATGTATGTATGAGGGTATTATGGTATGAGTGAAATCAAGAATGATTTGTGGCCTACACAGCCTCTCATACAAGCACACACAAATGCGCGTGCGTGCACGCACACACACAAACACAATCTCCATGTGTGTGGTTTCGTCTTGCTTCAATGCTTTTAAAAGGGTTTTAGTTGTTGATGCTTCAGCATGGCTAAAATAAGAAAATGGGACAATTACATAAGCTACTTTCTTTTTCCTTTCCTCTTCTCATCTTTGTTTTTTGTCTCATATCTGCCGTTCTACTGCAGGAAGCTCCAACCCAAAGCTCCTCCACACCTTTTGACTTATAATCAGCACAGAAGCTCACAATCTCTTTCTAAACACAGAGGAAGAAAGGTCCAAATAAATGCAGTCTTTCTTTTATTTGTATTTGTGTGTGTGTGTGTGTGTGTGTGTGTGTATATATATATATACATATACATATACATATATATATATAAACTTTTTTCTTTTCCTTTTTTTGCAACAGTGAAGATATGGGAATTCTTCATTTTTTTCCTCTTGTTCTGGGGAGGAATCGCGGGGGCAGCAGCCTAAGCAGTAAGGTCCAGATGTTTCTCTCCCCAGCCACTTCCTCTAGCTCTTCCGTTGGGAACTCCAAGGTGTTCCCAAACCGGCCGAGAGACATAGTCCCTCCAGCATGTTCTGGGTCGACCCCGGGGTCTCTTTCAGGTTAAACATGGCATGAATGAACTTCAATCCATATGGAATGGTTTAGCGAGTGAAGAAATTAAATAATATGTGAACACTGTGCCTGAAAGGTTAAATTCTGTAATCAAAGTAAAGGGTGGCCACACTAAATACTGACCATTAAGAGACCATTTTTGTTATTACTATATATTATTGTTTGTTAACTTATTCTCATTATTCTGATCCAATATTACATGAAATAAATACTTGAATAGTACTTGGTTTCTTCATTTTGTTAGATGTATAAGTGTACTGTATTTTTTTAGTTCTTCAGTTGCTAAACCCTTCTATATGGTTTGAAGTTCATTCATGCTATGCAAAAGTCAAAAAAATTAAATTTGCAACACCTTTCAATTTTTCAGAAAAATTGGTATTTTATGTGTTTTTGTTTATCAGTCATACTTTAACCTCAGTATACTTGTCTGAATGCTTTTTTTTTTGTTTTTCATTGCCTACATTAGCATTGTTCAATACATTTTCACCAAAAAATTATAGAGAAGTTATTCTTTACTTCTTTTTATTAGGAGCCTTTTTAGACAAAATTCATGGTGTATAATCTTCACTGCACACTACTGTATGCCAAGCCAAACTAATGTAAAGCTAGCCAAGCTAATGCTAAGAAAGCCATGGAGCTGCTAAAACACTCTATTAACAAACATCTAGCAGAACAACATGTTATAATCGTGGCAGGAGACATGATCATTCAATCATGCAAACCTGAAATCTGTCCTGCCCAGATTCTACAAAAATGTGTTTTACCGATGAGGGAAAAAACTGATCTGGGATGTTGGTGTAGACCTGGTCCAGTGTGTTTTTTTCTCTCGTCTATGCCTATAAAGCCACCCCCTGCAACGTCTTAGACTCTCAGACCACCTCTCTCTGTCCCTGATTCCTGCTTAAAAACATAAAATCTGTAGCCAAAGACCTGCAGTTAAAACAGTCCAGGTATAGAGTGTAAAAGCCACTGCAGACCTGCAGGATTGTTTTGACTCTACAGACTGGGGAGTATTCGCAGGGGAGACAGACCTGGGAGTCACACATCAGCTGTGCTCTCATACATAAATTACTGCACTGAGAGTGTGAACACAACAAAGACTGTTAAAGTATTCCTGAACCAGAACCCGTGGTTCAACGGTCATCATTCCAGTGCCAAAGAAGAGCACAGTGCCCTAACCCCCATCATCACCAAATGTTTTGAGAGACTTGTCTTGTCTCACATTAAGGCTGCCATACGTGCTGATCTTGATCCACATCAATTTGCATACAGAGCAAACAGATCAAGACCACATCTCCTCCTCTCATTCTGAACACCGGAACACCACAGGGGTGTGTTCAAGCCCCCTACTCTTCTCTGTCTTTACACACGACTGTTTCCCCATTCACAAGAGCAACACCATCATCAAATTTGCTGACGAAACCACCGTCATAGGTCTGATAACATAACAATGAGACAGCCTACAGGAAGGAGGTCTGGCATCTGAGGCGATGGTGCGACAACAATAACCTAGACCTTAACATATCCAAGGTGAAGGAGATGATTATGGACTTCAGGAGATCCAAACAAACTGAATACTCTGCCCTCTATATTAACGGAGAGGTGGTAGAGAAGGTGGAGTGTTTCAAGTTTCTTGGAGTCCACATCTCTGCAGACTTTACCTGGACCACAAACATCTCTCACCAGGCGGGAAAGGCACAACAAAGGCTATACCACCCCTGGAATCTCCAACAAGCCCGTCTACCCGACCTCTACTGATAATCTTTTACTGCTCTGCCATCGAGAGCCTCCTGACCTATTGCTGTACAGTGTGGTTCAACAGCTGTACTGCAGAGGACAGGAAGGCCCTGCAGTGGGTGGTGAGGACAGCAGAGAGGGTAATTGGAACTAAACTTCCCCCCTCAGTGGCATTTACACTGGCAGACTTCAGAAAAAAGCCAGTGGAATTATCAGAGACACCCCATACCCTGGACACCATCTTTTCTCCCCTCTCCCCTCCAGAAAAAGGTACAGGACACTAAAAACAAAAACTAACAGACTCAAAAACAGTTTTTACCCACAAGCTGTTAAATGTGCAACCCCACCACCACCGTCACATACACTGACTGAATAACCATCATTCAGATCATCTTCTGGACAGTGCAATATCACTCTTCTAAGTACAATACTCATGTTTAGAGCAGGTCTCGAGCATCATATAACATTATGGCACCATGCACCTTATGATTAAAAAGCTCTACCTCTCACTCTGTGTATACCATGCACCTTTGACATAGCAAGCACCTTTTTGTATATATGTGTACATATGTGAATATGTAGACAGAGGTAGATGTGTTTGCATATATAGGATATATGTGTGCATATGTGTCTATATATGTACATATAGTTATGTGTATATATGTGTATGCATGTATACAGCTTAGTGTAGTTACCTTAGTTATCTTTTTTGTGCACTTTTATGATTGCTGCTAAACAGAGAGATGATAAACTAACTTTCATTGTGCATGCAACAGTTGACAATAAAGATCTTTTATATTACTCTGTTTTTTATATTCCTCTGTTTAGTTTTCCTCTGTACAACCTCCAACACAAATCTGTCAATAAATGGCATGAATATATCAAAATTATATACTTGTACATTTTAACTTGGGATTTAATGATAGCACCATTTTGAGACTCAGTTTCCATAAAATCCTTAAAACAGAAACTACAGTGAACTATTTTGCACACAAAAGGAACTGAATCTAGAAAATTGAGTAAGAATATTTTTTATCAAGTAATGTCTTCTCTTTTAAACATCCCAAATTTAAAACAAACAAACAAACAAACAAATAAATAAATAAATAACAGGTGTTTATATTTGTAGACCTTGTGCATGTAGG
>JAOUQZ010000001.1:30164043-30194915 GCA_028564935.1 Neosilurus hyrtlii
ATATATAAAAGGTATGTGAGAAAAAAAAAGGACTACAGTTTCACCCTGGCAAGCCTGTTTCATGGTTGCCCACTCATCAGGGGATTTATGGGCAACGACGAAACAGGCTTGTCGGGATGAAACTGTAGTCCTTTTATTTTTCTCACATACCATATATTTCACCGTACTTCGATGTATTGAGCACTGTTCTACAGAAAATCTCAACTAAGGATTATATATATATATACACGCACAAGGTCTACAAATGGTTACTTTGCTGTTCTTTTGATAATCTTCCTAAATATACATATTCTAAAAAGGAAATGTTCTGGTTTAGGGTTCTTCTTAGAACTATGTAATGTTTCCTCAGAGGGACACCTTTAAATGGGCCCATTCATTTACCAGGCAAAACACATACACATGAAATACATCTTGCAGAAATAAAATAGAATCGGCCATGATGTCCTTCTGAAGCCATTTGCGTACTCCAGTACGTGAGTGTTAGCCCACGAGCTGGGATTGGTTCCCTGGGAAATATTTTTTCTTCAGCCAGAATGAACTGATAATTGAAGATAAAACACATAGGCTATTTACTAGGGAATGTGCTGCCCATTTAATGATGCTAGATGGAATATATAGGACTTATTGAGACCCAAGATTTCTCTGTATACTTTAAGGAATAAAATAATTGGAAGCATGTGCTTATAGTAAAATAATCAGGGTAATCATTTACAGTGGTGGAAATGTGGATCGCTAAATAGGCCCTGTCAGGGCTTGAGGTGCATTTAGTCTTTTTTTTTTTTTTTATTAAATATTAATTAATTAATTTAGTATTGATTTTTAATCAAGATTGAAGCAGATGAACATACGCACACACACACACATGCGACCAGGTGTTTCTTTAACTCTCTTTACAGTGTTTCAATGTTCACTGATGTCAATGTAAGTGACCTACAAATGAACATGAATAGTATCAGTTGAAAAATTTGATAGAGATGTCGTTATTTTTATATGTAAAAAAGCGAGCAAAAATTAGCCTTAGGTAGATTATTCTTTAAAAAAAACATTTACAGATGCAGCAATTTGGCAAACTGACATGCCAGCTTCCAACATGCTAATTGCCAGCTCCCTGTTGATTAGTGACATCTGTTGCATCGTGATGTGTGACAAATCTGGGGGATTTTGGGGTGGACTTTTATTTGCCCCAACATATGGTAAAGTGGTGCAGATGGCCGTCTGCCTGTTGGGTGGGACTTAAAGGTACAAGGAGATCTCTTAGCAGAAATGAGGAATATCATCGATAAAAATTTTTTTTTTAAAGTTCTAAGTTTTTGATTATATTACAGGTTTTAATTGTGTTAATATGAGGTGCAATCAACAAGTTTTTGGACTGTTCCTGAAGTAAATGGACAGAGCACGGCACGGTCATATGTGTGCAGTGCATCATAATAAACTGCGCTGCCAACTTTTGCCTTTTATGATTTTACTGTGGACCAGACAGCAAGCACCCGATTCTGTAAAACTCAGGAAACTGGCAACTGAGACCTTTGAAATGCCTCAGCAAGCCTTTGGCAATGAAACAATGAGGCAGGCGAGTTGTTTTGAGTGGCGTTATTGCCGCAGGTGTGCGGAAGCATTTCAAGGGACTTCCTTACCAATCACCAATGCTTGCAAACTGTGCAGACTGCATATGCAGATTTAAAAACCAGCACGGATATCAATGTCATGTTGCATACTCTTCATGAGATTTACTCTCTGTAGCATTCATTACAGAAACAGTACTGGAACTTTTTGATCACACCTTTCTAATCTAACCATGTGATTTAACCCTCACAACTACTGTCAGATCTGCTTTTAGAAATAAATACCCAACAATTTTTACCGGATCAAATGAGAGTATTTATTGGCAGTAACACCTAATAATTAAGAAGCTAAGAAACTGAACTTGATATGGCCATGAGAACATACAGTAGCTTGTACAGATATATAACTATATTCTGTTAATATATTTGTACTGTACTTATATAGAAAATTCTCTAATATATAATAAGAATTAAAGAGAGTGCATATTACAAATCACTTCATTGTCTCTGGTAAGTGTACACATGTGTTTCATGTCGATAAAACTTCTTCACTTCACAGATCCTGACTGACACTGCATACCTTCTTCATTGGTTTAACTGTCCCTAATAATTTGTAAGCTGGCATTAATGCTTGATTCTGTTTCACTAAGAGTCATTAATCGACTCCTCAAAATGTGAGTAAGCCCAGACATACCAATCCAAACCGGCACTATCATTTTCTCCCAGAGCACTGTGAGTGTTTGCAATTAAACTCATTCCTTCGGTGAATTAAAAAATGAGCAGGATAAACCGTCAAAAACTAAATGTGTTTAGGTAAGAAAAGTATCAGGCGTAAAGAAAGGGCATTCATCAAGATGTGTTCTGAAAAACTGAACTTTCTGCAGAGCAACAGGATCAATAAGACCGGGAGCAAATCTAATCTCCTATGGGACTGGAATATATTGATCGCGAATATACTAGACATTAGAGAAAATGCTTACTGGCAAAAACATTTTCCTTAATAAGTTTTCAAGATACTAATGCTAAACAGACTAAAGTGTAAGATAAGACTCAAACGCTATGCTTTCAAAGGATGCTTCAATAAATCAAAATGGTCCAATCTGTTCATTTATTGTTCAACAAAAGTGACGAGCAAAATGAGAACCTGGCATTAAATGAAAGTTTATATACACGATTAACTTGGCACAAAATGTTCCAGTCACTGGTTGAGGAGTAAGAAACAACACTTTAATTGACACTTGAAACGCCAGCATAAATCTGTCCCCTCAATTATAACCGATTATTTGGCATGGGCACGCTTGCACGCTGCAGCTGATTTCCCCCATCATTGTTGCTATATTCATTAGCTTTCGGGCATGACTCAACTTAATTAGGGCAAAAGAACTGGAATAATTACAGATGTTGTGGTACATCTTAGCAACGTGAGGTCCATTTCTCATTTGTGCTTCAGAAGAAGGAGTAGAGCTCCAGATGGCCCACATCTAGACGTTTATTTTTTTTCTAATAATAGTGGCCAAGGCTTTAAAGCCAAGCTCAAAAAATTCCCCAAAAAATAGCAGCTGTACAGTTGTGCACCTTTCCACTATAATAAACAATTAGGCTACAAAAATGTGTTTTAGTATCATTTTCATGTTGTTTGAATTGTAGGAATTTTTTTGGATTGGAAGGACATTTTTAAAATATCTTGTACTTCATATGATGATTTTCCTCAGTGCTTGCTTCCAGTAGCTGAAGGACTGAAAAGAGGATGAGGATACCTTTATGTGTCTTGACGCTCACTGAAATGCACTTTATCCAAGTCTTGCAATTAATTTCAAATCTCACTACGGTTACCGTAGAAGGGACGTGTTAGTCGAAAAAAAAAATGACCTGATGGAGCTCTGAGGTCAAGGCTTTCCTGGAACAATGGGAAAGCTTCAGGTAGCACGAGTTCAGTTTCTCCATGTGGACAGCCTGAGGTTTGATGGAACCCATAAAATAATTGCAAATTATATTACTTTCTGAATGCAATTATGCAAAAAAAAAAAAACCCTTCTATTACCATTTTTTCTTTTTCTGTGGGAGAAGGAATATAAAATTACCACAGTTCGTTTCGTCCAGCTGAAAGTTTAAGCATTCATTTTAACGGGTCACTGAAATCTGCATGAACTGCTTTAATGACACTGTTTGAGGCATAATTGCTCTTTTTCCCCACTGCTCTGTGAGGAGGAATTGAGCCATAATACTGTCCATTGTTTTAGTTCTAATTACACTAAACTTGGGATGATTGAAAACTGTTCAGCCGACATGCAACAACACTGTATAGGACTGATAAAGGCTTCAGTCATAATAATGTTACAATAGAACCTTTGCCTCAGACTCATTTGACTTGTTGTCATTTGAACACTAGCGCTTTACTCTGTACCCGCACTGGCTCTCGACCCAAATCTGACCAGAATAATATAACCAAAAACTGACAGGTTCAAATGTATAAAAACCATTAGTCATGTGCACCATCTAAATTTAAGTTTGATAAATTGAGTGCAAATCAATCCTAAACTATATGTTACTCAAAGCGGTTCAAAATGTCAGGTTCCAGTAATAATGGCCTGTATAAATCAGATAGTGTAAAAGCATAGATTCTGTACTGGTTTTCTTACAAATACATTTGTACATGCATCAGTGTTTCATGGACTGAAAGAGACAAACCCCTTCTTAAACCTTCACACTACCTTACACACTAGTTGACCGTATCTGACCCACAGGTTATAGTCGTGCCAAAATTCTAAAGCTTCTGTCCTCAAAGTATCCCAGAGGAGGCATGATTATGCCCCAGAAATTCCAATAGAAATATTGGCCTTTGCTTGCTCTAGTTCGCCTGGCTTTGGTTCATTGTTGAGAAAGCAGCTATTATTCTTCCCATCGCAATTCGTCTTTTTTAATCCAATATATTTATCTCAAGTTAGTTATATTTTAACTGTGGATAAATAAATGGGCAGCATGTGGATGTTGTAGTTAGCATGTCCGCCTCAAAGCAAGATCCTGGGTTCAAGTCCTGAGGTTGGTGAGGTCGTTTCTGTGTGGAGTTTGCATGTTCTCCTCATGCTGGCGTGGGTGTGAGTGTATGTGGTTGTGGGTGTGTTGGTTCAGGGTGTACTCCACCTTCGCCCAATGTTGGCTGAGATAGGTTTCAGCCTGCCTGCGACCCTTAAAGGGCTAAGCAGTTCAGCAAATGAGTGAGGGAATAAATAAACAACAAAAAAGGTATTTCTCTTCTCTAACCTCTAGAAGCAATTTGTTATCAAAATTTATACATGCTCATTTTGCTTTGCATATGACAGCGATGCTCACTTTAAACAATATCGCTGAATAGAATTTCACCACTACCTGGGAATTTTTTACAAGTTTTATGTCATTTGGATCATGGATATTTATAGTCTGTAATCCTGATTATAGTTGTTGCAGTGGCAGTTGCAGCTGCCTGTTGGAGTAAAAAACAAGGGACAGAGAAGCCCTGACAACCAAGCTGTTTCAGATCATCTTTTCACACCTGATACTGGTCATTACCCTTAAAGCTTTCCAATGTACTCAGCAATGCATGGATCTAAATCTATTCCATTACCAGATGACATCAACAGGCATCAATGAAATAACAGAAAAGTCTTCTGTTGCATTCAGAGCTCAGGGTGAGCGGTCTCTTTGGATCTGGGACTCTATAGAGATGCAAATGGCCCATTCAACGTGTCTGTCATCTTGGCCTGTCTGAGCTGTTCAACTGCAATTATCTTGTCTTCTGTGCTCTCGAGGTCTAAGCTCGCATAATGGGAAGTGATGCCCGAGGTGAGCCAGTCGAACAATTAAGCCAGGAAAGAGTTGAGAGACCTGGAAACCCACCCACACAGAATGTGTCACTCACAAATAAGTGTTTAAGTAAAGGGCAATCAGTAAGGGTGACTCAGTCCAATTCATGGGTCTAATAAGAACCACAGTCATCGGCAGAAAGAGAAACTGGCAAACTGTATCGTAATGATGAGGTCTGTGCTATTTTTTTTAAGTTAAAGGTAAAATAATTGATTTGAATGAGTGCGATAATGTAGGGATACATGCATATTGCTATTCATTCATTTATTTCCTGAACCACTTAATCCTAATTAGGGTCGAGGGAAGGCTGGTGCCCATGTCAGCCTACTCTGGGCAAGGGAAAAGTACACCCTGGACAGCTTGTCAGGCCATCACAGGGCAGAAACATGCTGATGGCTATGCAGCCTACTCTTGACGAAAATCAGCAATGGTTGCATATTCTATTGTTATTTTTTTTTAAATAACTATCAACATTATGCGGTACTGGTACATGAAAAAATGGTGGTGCAGGCGGTTACATTGCTTGCCCATGGGTCCCTAGTTTTGAGCTTGGGTACAAGGGGAAATGGGTCTATGTCATAATACAACAATAAAGCATTATTATAATGTGCGCTCTGAAATGTCACCTCTGTAAAACTTTTGTACTCTACTTGGAATGAGGTTTGTCTTGCCAACATTTTTCTGTTTCTTTCAGAAAGCTACAGACAAGTATCTTGTTTTGGACAACTTTGACACCACATAGCTCATTTCGGCAGAGGTACTGTAATCACAATTTTGGAGAAGTTTTGGTCAAGGTATTGTAATAACTGGTGTTTGTGGGTCCACTCACCCGTTTGTTTGTTTTTCTTTTTGTGAGTTTGTCTGTGAACAAAATCCCGATTTTCTCCCCATTTAGTCGATTCCCACCCATCAAGGTGCACTACCTTATTGCACAACAACTGCCAACCAGAGAAAGCAAAGGCAAGCATGTGTTCTCCCCGAGGCACGTGATACCAGCCAACACAGCAAATACGTATTCAGGGGTGGAGGAAAACACTATCCATCCCCTTGTATGCATAAGCTAACAGACACCCATTATTGGGTAGTGATGGGTGTGAGTGACTGGGAAGATGCCATCCCTGGGCCTCTGAAAGCTCAGCCAATCAGCTCTCATGGAATCCCAGCCATGGATGGTGGCATGCACCAACCAAAGCTTGAACCTGTGAAATCTTGGGTGGTAGCACAAAGGGTGGTGTCGTGGCACCAACTGGGAACCATAGAGAAGGCAATTCAATTCTAGTTCTGGGAAAAACTAAAACCCATTGGAGAGATCTGCTTTAGGTACAAGTAAAGCAATACAACCTGGCTATATTTTTCAAAACAATATTGTATCCTGGTCATCTGGATCCTAAGACTTGCTGGTCTTGGTTTCAATTTTTAATTTACTGTATTTACTGTTAAACAAAAATATGTTAGAATAGTCTAGGTTTGCATTACTCACAATGCAAATGTTGATCAATCACATTTTTATTATGATGTTTGTGGTTAGATTAAAGCATAACAAGGAAAAAAGAAAAGCTATAAACCTGATGAACCTGCTCAAGCTTCTTACCCTTTCCCTAATAGTTTTAAAAAGAAAATTCTTGGACCAGCAGATGATGTCAGAGCAGCTTGATTGCACCCAGGCATGAATTCTCTGGAAAACAATACTGGACTGATGAACACAGTCCTTCTAAAAGATATATCCTCATATAGTGTTTAGATAATGATCAGGGCTGTCTAATAAGTATGCTCCAAAGTCTCTAAATCTCCAGTTCATGTGGCTTGAGATTGGGTGAATACAGTGGCTTTAGCATATGCAACATTAACTCATACTAAATAAGTTATTACGCAATAAATTTTCTTTATGGGCTTTATTCGAATAATGACGTCTTCAGTAAAAAAAGTAATACAAAGTAGTGGGTTAGCAGTAGAAATGGATAAGGATGTGGTACAGTCTCCATGGTGTCACATCACTGCCCCTGCCTCGCCTACAGCGGTCCAGCTCCTTGGACCACTGGGCTGGAGCTTAATTTTTATTGCCTCCTCTGCACTCAGCTGTGTACCTGTTATCAGTTAAGTTATAATATCTCCCATTACACCTTGTGCTTTCTAATGGCTGTCCTGTCCACTTATTCTGTACTTAAACCAGTCTGACCATTTAGTTGTTGTCCATTCACCATTGTGTGCTCCCGTGTTTGCTCTCACCTGTTTGTCTACTTGTGTTTAGTTTCAGTAGACATGAATGGCCCCGTCTGGCTCAAATACTTCTCTAAGCTGGAGTCCTCGACGGTGTGCCCTTTGTTTGCATCTGGTCTGTGGTTCAGCCCAGGACATGGACTGCAAGTTTTGACCTGTTCACCTTAAAAGGCTCTTTCTGTTTGTATGTTTGTTATGAGACTGAGCGAAGGTCTCATGCCTTTTTCTAATATGT
This sequence comes from Neosilurus hyrtlii, assembly GCA_028564935.1. Classification (NCBI taxonomy): domain Eukaryota; kingdom Metazoa; phylum Chordata; class Actinopteri; order Siluriformes; family Plotosidae; genus Neosilurus; species Neosilurus hyrtlii. The sequence goes on from JAOUQZ010000001.1 coordinate 30,171,898, forward strand.
GCCCTTTGTTTGTGGCCTCAAAGAAATGAAATCATTTTTCTCCATTGCCCATGTTGACTAATTCAGAAACCATGACACATGGATGTGGAGGATGTGGCTAAACTTTAGACATGTTTTTAAAAAATGTAGTGACGGACATGTTCGAATCAGGATGCAGTAATGACGGCATTGATGTAGTAATGACGTAACTAAAGCCTTGTAGGAACTTCACTGACATAGTATAAGTGTGGCACAGACACTGACATTGAACATATATGTGGAGACAAGAAAACTTGCAGAATGAATGAAAAAGTGTGGTGCAGTATTTATAAAAACCGGACAGATGCAGTGAGAATGTGGAAAGCAAGTGGCATGATCTGATTGGTCCTTGAAATAAAGTAGAAAGGATGTTTTGGGGGTAGTGTGCGCATGCTTATGCCTGTACTAAGAAATCAATGAGAACTTGGACGCATGGATGTAGTAAAGCCGTAACATGCTGCACATTTTTCCATTTTCACCAGATTCCACACCACACGAATGCATTCATCAATAGTTTAAGGATGCAGTGTGCTCTTCATGATGCAGAGACTGTCTGAGATCAAGGCAGAATTAAAGAGACAATATCACATTTAATTCAAAAATAATAAGTACATTATAAGGGAACGGGGTTAGTAATGTTGTAAAAAGGCATTTCCTTCAGTGTAGCATTTGAGTTTCTGGCACAAAAAAGTATGCACAGAGGGTTACTTTAAATATGCCCAATGCTTCAGTTAGGAGTTTTGTTTCGTACATTGAGAGTTTTGTCTAGAAACTTTAGTTAAAGGCGAAATGAATCCTTGCTATTCTTCTGTACAATAATACAAGCGAAGGCAAGAACAATTAAAAATCCATGTGTAAAAGAAAATCTTTTAATTTTTCCACTAACCGAAGCACAGACTCTCAGAAGAAAACAAGTCCATATATAAATGTGAGGTCATCCACTGGACTGCAGTCCTAATAATGAACATCATGAGTCAAACCACACTAACACCCCCCACCCCCCCGTCCCAGTCAATGTCAAAAAAAGACATCTCATGATGCACCTCAATGACAGTGAAAAAAAAAATCATATTTGGTAGTCACTCTTATGCTGAAAAAAACTGAAAGAGAACAAAACATTCCTAGTAGTTACAGTTTTATGCGAATGACCAAGAATTCGAATCCTTGACAAGAGTTGAATTCGTATCCTTGATAGAGAGATGTTCAAGCTCGTGACATGATCACGGACATTGACTTTGTGTTTGGAATGTAAATGTAATTGTAGGTGAAGTACAAAATGCTTCACTGATCTACATGTTAAGTACTGAATGCACAAAAAATAACACTATGCACGTAAGTAGTAAAATGAATGTTGATTTTTTTCATCAAATAGGCTTGTTTATTTGCTCCATCTCTCTTGCGCTGTATATTCATTGGCAATTTTTTAGCTTCATGGGACACAATTCGGTTGACAGGTTAATTTAGTCAACATAATAAATTCCTTCCACAAAGAGCATCAGTCCAGAAGATGTGGACGTACAGGGAAAAAAACCCGTAAGATTGAAGGAAATAAGATAATTTAGCATGTATAATTTAGATCAGACAGGAGCAAGCTAATTGATTTTTCATTCATAATACTCCCTTTTGAAATTTATAATGTGCTCTTAGATGGATGAGAGACATTAAACGAAACTGAACTGGTATTACAAAATGTCTCAGTATGTTAAATCACTGTCACCGTCAATACCCGTGCAGGTTTTATTACTTTTTTCTTCCTGCTGGGCAGTACACCGTCATACTGCCATAACATTAACACCACCTGACTGGTCTGTGTCTAGACCCCATACACAGCCAGCTGCAATGCACTGTGTGTTCTGATTCCTTTCTCTCATAGCCAGCATTCTGTATATATATTCAATCGACATCCACTGAGCCTGAACTGAATAATTGCTTTAGTATATACTATACAGAAACAGAAGCAAAAAGCACAATAAAATTAGATTTTCATGATTTATTTTTTAATAATGACAGCCACAGGTGTATAAGGGCTTTCTTGAAACCCCTTTCAGAGTAATATTGTAAACAACACTGAAACATAAAGAATAAAAACCTAAAACAAAATTTTTATAGTTTATATTTGCATTTATTTTTACCATGAGGGGTGAGCTCTGTTTTGAGCTGAGCTAAGACTGTGTAGATAATAGTGTCTTTTCAGCCTATTCATTCAAAGATTAGTATATACTATACCATTCTCTGTATCATTTTATTCTACACTATGTGGGAAAAAAAAAACTAACCAAAATGAGATGAGTTATTTTTCTATTTTAAAGCGTGATAGCGATGATTCAGGGGCAGTGGTGGCCCGGTAGTAGGGTGCCATGGTCGGGGATTCAACCCCCACTATCTACGGGTTGTCACTGCTGTCTCCCAGTGCAGCTAACTGGGTTATCAAAGGCCAGCCATGTCTCTCACTGTCTGTGGTGAGAGGCATGTAAAAGAACCATTGCTGACTTTCGTAAAATGTAGGCTGCATTGCCGTCAGTGTGTTTCTGCCCTGCGATGGCCTGGCGAGCTGTCCAGTGTATACTCTGCCCTCTGCCCTCAGTCAGAGGGTGCCAGCCTTCCTGCGACCCAATGAATGAATGAATGAATAATGATGATGCTGCCTGCTCCATGTGACCGTGACAAACCGCCTGTCCATCATCTTGATAGCAGCTAGCAGAACAATCAAACAGAGCCATTCCTGTGAAGTATGCACTGATTGTTATTTAATCACATCACCTATCAGTGTTTATAATGTTCAGCTGATCGGTGTAAATCAAGAAGAACACTGAAATCAGCGTGAGCAAATATACATATATTATGGTAAATGTCTGACAGGAAAAAACTGCTTTCTCCCAAAACAGCACTCAACACATTATAATCTCAGTTTTCATAATTTTACTCTGTTAATTCATGTAATATCTGTTTAAGGGAAACAAAACAAAAACCGTCATCTGTGACACAAACCCAGACCATATAAAAAGGCTTCTTAACCAGCTCGAGCTAATCGTTATGCTAAAAAGATATTGCTATGCAAATAACCTCATCATTCATTCAGCTAATTTAATAAGGGGTGCAAATCTCGATTGTTTTCGTTCCGTGTGTAACCATGCAAATCGCTTCTTGCTGTCGTTATTATTATCTGCAAATGATGTCTGTGTGTCATCTGGCTTGGTGCTCGACACTCCATATGATGATTATAAATTGATTAGATCTTGATCCTTGACACCTGTATTTGAATATGCATATCATATTGTCATGCCTCACATGACTCAACAAAACATCTGACTGTAACTGGAATCATAATTAATGCTGAAAATAAATTTAAATAGTATTTCTATGCTAAGGATAAACAATTGCAAATATACACAAAATAAATAAATAAAAACAATGCTTCTTATTAAAATATAAATTCAATACTGACTGCATGAATGAGCCACAGAGATTTCTGGATTTTCAGGACCACAGAGATTCAGGACTTCTGGCTATTAGCGACAATGTAGATAACTTCACGCTTAATAGCATTACAGTCATCAGAATGTAAGTTTTGTAATCTACAAACTGTATTAAAACTGACTTATACTCACAAGGAATTATAGGAATGCATACAGAATATTACACTGTGTGAATAACACTTTAATACTCTATAATATCTTGATAACAAAAGATTCAAAAGTGTACAGTAATTTCTCGAAATGTCTAGCGGTATTGTGAAAAACATTATCGCCTTAAGCACTCTGAATACAAAATGTATAATTTAGTAACTATTATGAATTATGCATTATTCACTAGTGACTATAATGAAACACACTGCTAACAAGAAAAAAGCCAGCAGGCAGGAAAAATCTATAAGAGTCCCAGTGTCGTGGTGGATAACACAGCTGTTTTTCCAATTGAACTTTCCCGCCAAGTAAATTTTATTTACGTTTGACTTGACCTTTGCTTTTGTTGAGAAAGCAGGAAACTTGGTTATTAGATAATCATAGATGGTGGCACATCTTTATCAAGAAAGATGATGAATATTTTTCAAGATCCACCAGCAGATCCTGAAGAGTTAATGGGTCATTAAAATTATTTTGTGTATACCCCAATTGCTTTGCATTTAAAGCCTCTGTCACAGACACATAATAGATACAAAGCAGGTCTACAACATAAAATTGTACAAATTCCTTGGACAGTAGTGGGCGCATTGTTTGAAACATACTTATGCGATGCAAAATGCTGTCGTAGACCCGTGTGGAGATTGATCATGTTTAAAAATTGTTTCCCTCTTGTAGGTAATTCTCGACCATCAGGTCCATTTCTGAATCTGCTGTGTGAAGCCATATGACATCCTATAGCTGTGTTATGATAGACATAAAAATTGCATATGCTTTTGGAATCATCAGATGTGCTCAGAATTCTGACTGCCCTACATTAAACCCACAGGCTTCGTTGGCTCACGACATGAGAATACATATGAGTGTATGCCATTTTTTTGACAGTGTATAGTAAGGTACGTAGGGCAGTTGTACATCAACAATTTATCACAGGAATATCATATGAGGAACTTTTTTGTCTTGCAACAATCATATCACTTTCTAATGAGCATCATCCGATTTAACTTTCAGACATGACCTATTCACCCCATGACAGATATATAAGACATATATTTTATATATGAACTCATCAACAAAGCTATCAAATCCACCTCACCCAAACCTGTGTCAGGAGGCATAATAGCTAAAACCATTCAGAGTGATAAGTGAAACTTAAACCTTATTATTTAAAAGCTAACTATTGGGACATGTTTGGGGGCAGCCGTGGCCTAATGGTTAATGAAGCAGTTTGGGGCTTAAAGGTCACTGGTTCGAACCAGCAGGAAAAATGTGTAGCGATGGGGGAGTAAACAGCACTTTCCCTTCCTCCAGCTTCATAGCTCAATGCCCGTGTGCAAGGCACCTAAACCCCAACTGCTCTCCGGGCGCTGCTCCGAGTGTGTATGCTCACTTTTTACATATGAGTGAGTGTGTGAGTGTGTGTGTGTGTGTGTGTGTGTGTGTGTGTGTGTGTGTGTGTGTGTGCTCACTTTGGTTTGGTTAAATGCAGAAGCAAAATTGTGGGATTAATATCAAATGTTGGAATTTTCTGAGATTATTAGTTTAAAAATAATAGTTTGACAAAACTTTTGTAATTTGTATAACCTGCTACTCCAAAATTAAATACTCTGGCAACACAACCAATGTGACAACTCACATCAGACATTTCAACCAGAGCAAGCGCTATCAGGAAAATCTGTTGCGGCTAAGAGAATGCTCAAACACGAACTTGTGTGGAGGTTGGCACTCAACTCTGGCCAGGCAAAAAAGAGAATTAAGTCAATTATCACAGTTATTTCCAAGGATCTGTGTCTAAGACCAACGTTTTGTATTTCTTGGAATTAACATAATATATTACATCCTGGTGTTTCTTTACAAAGTGCTTCACAAAATCCATAAACTGCTTACCCCAAAAAATGACAAACAAACAACATCAAGCTTAAAGGACACCTGAATCTAGGGACTAGAAGCATTACATTTAAATTTACTGCATTTTGGCAAATGCTCAGAACAGCCTTTTTAAATTTAACAATTACCTTTTTTACACAATGGAGCCTTTTGACCAGTAACCCAATAGCTTAATTACTGACTCAGCACTGAGACGGACTTGACATCTGAACTCCAATCCCATCAAAATGTTCTTCAAGACCAGACACCTACCGCAATATGCCAGAGAACCTAAGCATCCAGAATTAGACTGGTGCACCAGACAAACTGCAAGAATGCAATCATAGAGCAGAGTCAGATAGGCTGGTTGTTATCAGATTACATTCAACAATAAGGTTCATCCTGCCTTTGTGCCCTCAGGTGTTCAATTAATTTCCATTCCAGTTACAAAAAAGAAGAAGTGGTCCTTGAGATGCACAGCTCATAAATGAAAAATGGGACAAAAAATTTACCTTGACAACAAAGTGGAACCAAAACAGCGCTGTTCTGCTTCCATCTGTAAAATGAGTTTTCCAAAGCTTTCAACATCTACAGGATGTTGCGAGAGTTTTCTCCAGCATGTGTAGCACTTTGACTTTTTAAAATGAGAAATGTGGAAGATAATGAAATCCTTCATTAATAGATGGAAGCTTTTGAATTACAGGTAATTTTCCATTATAAGCAGATCCATTTCTTCTACTGGATTATTAATATCTTTACATTTGTAATGTAGCTTTGCATATATTTAATTACATTTCCCAACTTGTTCAAAGTTTCTGAATGATCATTTTGCTGAAAGCGACACAGAAACAGGCTATTGAGCGGATCCTAACTGGTCACACTGACTGCTGATTTGGAAACAGCATCGTATTAAGAGGAACATGAACTGTCAGGGCCATCATTGGACATGATTTTCCCTCTCTGCAGGACATTTATGTAAGACAGTGTGTGAAGAGTACATGGAGGATGATCAAAGGCCCAGCAAATAAACTACAGCCTTTTTTACAGTCTTGCCTTCTGGCAGACATGACTGTACTTTTTTGGACATGCACAAACAGACTTGCTACAGGCCATAGAACTGCTGAATTTTTCATTTATTCATCATCAGTAAGCAGTGGATCCAAGTCAGGATGGCTGTGGATCAGGAACTAATTTCCCCTGAAATACTGGATGGGAATACACCTTGGCAAGGACACTGTAATGAGCTGGCCACAAAAATATAATGACATTTATGTGCAAGTGGTCACATTGAAAAATCAGGAACACAATCCAAAATCAGGATCAAATAAGCAATGGAGCAGAATGATGATAGTGGTTAGCACTTCTGCATCACAGGAAAAAGGGTTCCCGGTGTTTGCGCTCTGTGCCTAGCTGGGGTGTCTTTTCGTGAAGTTTGCTTGTACTTCTCATGCTAGCATAATATCCTCCGGGTGATCTGGTTTCCTCCCACAGTTCAAAAACATTATGCTAAGTGGATATTTTTGATTGTCACACGCTTAGCCCTGCAATGGTCAGGCGATCAATTCCGCATGTACCCATCTTCCCCTGGAGTTAGATGGGATAGGCGCCAGCCTTCAAAGAATTTAATAAAGGACAAAGTAGTTTGGAAAAACAGCAAGGTCAAACCACAGAAATATTAATTCTAGAAAAAGTTTCAGAACTTACACAGACTAAAGATTTGGCAAGACTTTGAAAGTTTCAGCTGAGCCTATACAGTCCCTAGACAGTAAGACGAGTATGCTCGCAATACCATGTACTCAGAAGTCAGGCACTCACAAACAATCCATCTACTGAACTTACCACTGGGGCATCCTGCCTCACCATAAACCTTCATGTTATAAAAAGGTGGTTGAAAACTGAAGAACCCATGCTGACACAGTGAGAACATGTAAAACTCACACAGATACTAAATCAACCTCAAAATCAAACCGACGACTCTGGATCTGTGAGGCGGAAACACTGACAGCTGCTCCACCATCTTGCCCTTTGTATCTTCCAGTGTTTTATTTTCCAATATACATCTATTGTATTCTTATTTAAATGGAGTGCTTGTTGGAACTCTGCAACTCGCTGTAAAAACAAAAGATTCTAAGAAGATCTTTCAAAGGTTATTTGGTTTTATTGGCGAAAACATTTAACACTGATTCCAGAATTAATTAAACTTAAATTTAATTAAGAAACCCTGTTTACTACCTTTTTCTTTTTGTTTTTGAAAATGCTTATGAAAAGCCAAGAACCATTGTGCAAAAGTGCAGGAGAAAATCCTAGCTGTGCTTTAAAGACCTTCCTAATGTTTTTATGGAATAAAGACTTAATTTTGAATTTCCTTTACCAACCTTACTTGTCTGTTTGTTTGTGTGTTTGTTAACAGAATTACACAAAAACCTACATGCTTATTTTCACAAAATACCACGATACTACCAGATGTGGGACAAAAATGTGGAAATGATCCAGATCAAATTCTCACTTGATCTCATTCATTTGTTGCGCTGTCTGGCGACTATCTCAGCTGACACGCAGCAATGCGGGATGCACCCTGAACAGTTTACCAGATTATTGCAGGGCCAACATACATACAACCTTGCACATTTACACCCAGGAGCAATCTGGAACAGCCAATTCGCCTAATGTTCATGTCTTTGGACTGCAGGAGAAAACCAAGTTACCTGGAGGAAACCCATGCATGCATGCATGCATGCACACATGCAAAGTCCACACATATATGCCTTGCCTTGTAGTGTGTTATCTTGTTTTGTCATGATCATGATATAGTATTAGTGTTTTTGTTGGACAGGCTTTTTCTTCCTAAAAAGAAGACGGTTAAATGTTGCAGTATACTGATGTGCCAATGCATCCATCACCAGAGTGATGCAATATCAGTTGACTGTGTCTATCAGAACAAACTGCAAGAATGCAATCAGAAAGCACAGCCCAACAGGCTGGTTATTAATAGATAACGTTCACCAATAAGGTTTCTCCTGCCTCCATGCCCTCAGGTGTTCAATTAATTTCCATTCCAGTTACAAAAAGGAAAGAAGTGGTCCTTGAGATACACAGCTCATAAATGAAGAATGAGGCAATAAATTATTTGCAACGGCAACTACAAATAAAGTGGGGAAAAAAAACATTCAGCACTATTTGTTTTTATGAGAAATTTAGATTATATCGCTAATTACCTCATTATAACAAGGTACATTATTAACACCATATCCTAAATCTATTAATATGTAACATAGTTTATTTTTTAACTTCTACTTAACACACAATATACAGCCAAACGTATGTGGACATCTGACTATCATCCTGCACGTAGTTCTTTCAAGAGCTGTTACAACAAAGATGAAAGCACAAAATTGCATAGTATATCTTTGTACATTACAATTTCCCTTCAGTATAGCTAAAACGCCTCACAGCAAGAGGGTCCTGGGTTTGAGTCCCAGGTTTGACTGAGATGTTTCTGTGTGGCGTTTTCATGTTCTCCCCATACTTGTGTGCGTTTCCTCCAGGTAGGCTGGTTTCCTCCCACAGCCAAAGAACCTGCAAATTGGGCTAAATGGCTGTTCAAAATTGCCCCAGGTTTGAGTGTAGGTTTGAATGGTTGTGTGTATTGATTCTGCAATAGACTGGCGAGCTGTCCAGAATGTACCCTGCCTTCACGCCAGCCTCCCTGTGACCCTGGTAGAATTAAGCGGTTCAGAAAATGAATGAATGAATAAATTAATAAAACTAAGAGGCCAAAACATTTTCCAGCATGAAAACGTGGCTTTCATACAGTGAGCTAAATGAAGACCATGAAGGCTTACCAAGGTCAGAATGGAAGACCAGTACACACAGAGTTGACCTCAACCCCAATGCTTTGGAATGAACTGGAACCAGAGCCTCCTCACTCAACATCAGTGCCTGGCCTCACTAATGCCCTTGTGGTTGAATGAACACAAATCCCCTGAGTCACACCCCAAAACTTAGTGGAAAACCTTCCCAGAAGAGTGGAGATTATTATAACAGGAATAAAGTGTTGAACAATTATATATACACTGGGTGCAATACTGAGTTATCCACAAACGTTTTGGAATTTAAAAATGCATTTCAAAACTTATTTTAACAGAGTCCACATGAAGACTAACAATCACAGTTTCCACCAGTAAAAAAACAGAAAAGGGTTCGATTTACTGTTAAAAGCACAGATAAGTTTTTGGTTCGAATAGCAGCATTACTGCTGCTCTTTAAAATATCCTGGCTGTCAGGCTATATGACCTCCTGAACTCACCACTGAGGCATACCGCCTCGCCATAAACCTGCATCCCACAGTGAATATTTGTGTGTTTGTGTGTGTGTGTGTGTGTTATCACTTTTCTCATCACAGAAAGCTCTAGAGCTCTAGGCCTGGATTAAGTCATCTCTATTTGACTGTAATTGTGCCATAACGATGCAGGGCTGCAGGTAATGGTTCCAATTTGCACATTTGTAGCAATTATTTTCAGCAATGTCACACTTAATCTCATCTCACACCAGCTCCCCAAACTAACTCACTTTTTTTAAGCTCTTGGACATTGAAACATCCTTACTGCTTATTAAATTTAAGACTTATTCAGGCAGGGTTTTTTTTCACTCCTTGGATATTTAGAAGTGTGATTATTTCAGTGAGTAAAGCTTTTAAACTTGTCTTTTAAGTGCCTGTGCCAGCAGCCTTTCCAGTTACTTCTTCTCCCAGACCGAAGCCATCACAATCCATTTTCTGCATTTAATACCCTGTGGCAACCTTCAAAGTCTGTCCAAGTACTCGACCTAATGAGACCGATACTCTGCTCTAAGCTACCTAGTATGTGGTGGAATTATTATTAGCTGTGGTAACGACAATTGAGAACTGTAATTACTTACGTTACTCAAACAGTGTGCTTTTATTTACAGAACAGAATAAGACATAACAATGAGACGTGCTGAATTTCAAAGTGCAAAGAATCTCTGTTTAAATTTGTTTAATATTTCACCCTGGTTTTACTGAATAAAATCACTTGGGTAATGTCATGTTTTATTTAATGGCGAGATACGCTTTTTCCACCTTTTTTTTTTGGCATAGTGGCTAGCACATCTGCTTCACAGCAAGAAGGTCCTGAGATCAAATCCTCAGCTCGGCAAGGGTGTTTATGTGGGGAGTTTGCATATTCTCCCTGTGCATGCATGGGTTTCCTCAAAGTACTTCGGTTCCCCCCACAGTGCCAAGACAATGTACATTAGGTTAACTGGCTGTTCTAAATTGCCCCTAGGTGTGTGTGAGTGTGTGTGTGTGTGTGTGTGTGTGTGTGTGTGTGCGCGTGTGGTGGCCCTGCAGTGGACTAGACAGCTTCACACAGAGTTGGCTGAGGTAGGCCCCAGCCTCTCCATAACCCTAGTAGAAATGAGCAATTCGACAAATGAAGGAGTACAGTGTTGAATAGACAAGGTCGGAGAGTCAAATTACGAGATAAGCACATTAGGTTTAGGTTTTCCCTCTGGGATATTTGGGCTGGCTGTTAACACAAATTTTTCACCCTTGTTTTGTGGCACACTAGTGCATCACTGTGTTCTGGACCTTCTGAGTAGCTGGTCTTCCCCCACTGCCCCATACACAGCGGTATCTCCGTCTATCCCAGGATACCTTCCAGCATAATGAGCATGGAGCTTTCAGGCAACCAATGAAAACAGAGTAGGTACAGGGAGCAGAAGGACCATAAATAGGAGGATGAAGCCAAACAGGCCATCCAGTGCACTCAAAATCAGCATTTCAGGGGGAGGCAGGGAAACCGCTTCCAGAAAAACTGTGGAGTCTTTTGGATTAGGAATCATACTTTGGTGCTCCAGAGTGTGAAATGAAAAACAAAGCCCTGAGAACGGGTATATTATCTAACCTTCAAAGCTACATATCTAAAATTTCCCTTCTGCTCCTAAAAATGGACTAATAATTGCTTAGGCCCCCATCACACTCAGGAGAAGATCCTGAAGACCGCACACCTTCCAAAAATGGCAATAAACACAATTGGAAAAATTGTTCAGTGTTCAAGTTTATACTACATCCTTGCTATGTCCATGCCAGGTTTTTACTGCGTCTAGCATGTTTCCACTCATTTCTTACCATATGCATGATCACATATCCATTGTGTTCTATGTTCTTACTTCAAACCATCAGATCACACCACACTCTTTCCACATTCTCACTGCATCCAGCTGGTTATTATAAATACTCGACTATGCACTGTGCTTTTTCATTTAGTCTGAAAGTACAACTCTGTACCTTGAACAACACTTGGACTATGCCACTGATGTCCCTACTTTTAGTTACGTCATTACTATGTCAATGCTGTTGTTACTACGTCCTTATTAAGTTCTTACTGTGTCCTGATTAGACCACACTCATACTACATTTTTTACCATTTCCAAAGTTCGACCATGTCCTCAATGTCCATGGAGACTACACCACATCCTTATCAGTCTCTAATGCATCCAAACAATTTTTTATGAGAATGTGTCAGTTTTAGGTAATAATTTCTTAAAAACAAAAATGTCTCCAGGAAAACTTTGAGGAGATTATTTAAGAAGCAGCACAGACGTGTTGCTAAAAAGAGCAAAGCTATTACTCTAACGTCATTCTTCACTAGTGAGGTGGAAGCATTATTGCTTTTAATTTAGGTAGTGTATAACTTTTACTACCCGAGTAGTGGTGTAGGGTTGATAAATGCTGCGTCATTTAATTTACTTAGTATGCTCATATATCAAATCTCTTAGGCTGTACACATCTAGTCAGTTCCTTTGACATACGTTTCTCCTTCAGTTAACCGCACTGTTCTTATAAAGTTTTTTTTTTTTAATAATGACAATACAATTATACACAATTAAGATTTGCACATTGTGTAAATCTTAATTGGGTATAATTGTATTGTTAGAAATCAATGTAGCATTAAGCATCAAGCTTCTACCTTTTAAGTCTGAATACTGTTGTCAGGAAGCTTGCAATATGCAGTAGCTTATAGTCTTAAAAAGACATTTTTGAAAGGGTCACTCTTTGATGTAAGGATCTATATAAAACATTTAGGGTTTCCTTCAGAAAGGCAACCTATACAGAACCCTTTATCATGCTAGATGCAGCTACTAGAAGTAAATCTGATCTAATCTAAGGTTTACACCCTAAATTATGAATGTGGCAGGTGAATACACCCTGGAACAACTGAAAAAGTGTCACAATCCAGTCAAAACATAGAATAGTTGGAGAAGACAATTGTCCAAGAGCTTGCACCATGAGGCCAGAAACAAAACAAAACAAACAATTGTATAATGTTAAGGGTCATTCAAGAAACCATGTTGAACACAGGTCCTTCCATCTTTCCAGATCACCCTAAACACAGACAAGTTCAAACACACAATTAAGAAACAATTGACTTGATTTTGGATGACTTGTTTGTCTGTATGCATCGGGATGCAGATTTGCTGTTATCTGTCATGATGTGGTTATGCATCATTTTTGTTGTTTTCTTTTTACAAAAAAAAAAAATTATAATAAAAAAACCCCTTAACAAATATACATAAATAAATAAATAAAAACCACACATCCAAACACCAAATTCAAATTATTTCATAGAGGAACTCCTGCCTCAGAAACTATACTAAAGAAAAGCTGATTTTAAAACAAATGAAAATGCTTGTGAGCTATATGTCTCAACCACATGTGTGTGTGCATGCATGCATGTATGTGTGTAGCAGCCTGGGCCATGATGCCACTGGCTTTAAAAGAAGTGTGAGATGAGATATATAGAAAGGAAGTACACGGTAGTACTTTTTACAAAAACAAAATCCAAACAACAACAAATTTAAATAATTTTATATTAAAGTAAATCCTTATTTCCTTGATTCCCAAATCAATTATGGGACTTTGTATTTTGTTTTTTTTTGCCAGAAACAAAACAAACACGTAGCTGCCCTTGTGGAGCTTAAAATTCTGATCATAGAATCCTTATATCAGTAGAATAAAGTATTTTTGGCAAACAAGCAGCTTTCTAATGGTTTTAGAACCACAGCTCACAAAGAAAAATTATGAACAGAACCAGTGACAAAGGACAGCCTTGGCACAGTGCATCCCCCCTGGAAACAAATTTGACATGAATCCCTCAACACCTTGGCTGCGCCTAAAAATTCTATTCATAATTTTCATGGATACATTTTTAAGATGCAGCCAAGGGGTTGAGGGGTTCTGGTTTGGTGGCAATAGGATCTCGTCTCTGCTTTTTGCAGATGACGTTGTCCTTTTGGCTTTATCAGACCAGGAAATCCAGCTCTCATTGGAGCAATTCGCAGCTGAGTGTGAAGCGGCCGGGATGAGAATCAGCACCTCCAGTTCAGAGGCCATGATTCTTAGATGGAAAAGGGTGGAATGCATCCTCTGGGTCTGGAATGATTTCCGACCCCAGGTGGAGGAGTTCAAGTATCTTGGGGTATTGTTCGCGAGTAAGGGAAGGGTGGAACGGGAGATTGACAGGCGGATTGGTTCAGCCTCTGCTGTAAAGTGGAGCTTGTACCAGTCCATTGTGGTGAAGAGTGAGCTGAGGCAGAAGGCTAAGCTCTCGATTTACCAGTCAATTTACGTTCCTACCCTCACCTGTGGTTACAAGCTTTGGGTAGTGACTGAAAGAACAGGGTCGCGAATACAACTGGCCAAAATGAGCTTCCTTCACAGGGTGGCAGCCTCTCCCTTATAGAGAGAGTAAGAAGTTCTGTCATCTCGGAGTAGAACCGCTGCTCCTCTGCATTGAGAGGAGCCAGTTGAGGTGGCTCCGGCATCTAATTGCAATGCCTACTGATCACCTCCCTGGTGTGGTGCTTCGGGCATGTCCAACCTGAAAGAGGGGTTGACCCAGAACACGCTGGAGGAAATATTTCTCTTGTCATACGCCTCGGTGTCCACCCGGAAGAGCTGGAGGAAGTGGCTGGGGAGAGGGACGTCTGGACCTCACTGCTTAGGCTGCTGCCCCAGTGACCCGACCCAGGATTAAGCAGAAGAAGATAATAATGAACCCACAAAGACTTTATGGGGAGCCCCGTTTCTAGACCCAAATCAATATATTACAAATAATGTAAAAAGTGCTACAGTTCGTGTACAAAAGAATGTACATATCTTATTCAATGTAATATATTGGCCCTACTGTATAATAGACTCCTAACAGATGTTTATCTAAATTCTAACCATCTTGTATAAGCATATTATTATATTTTTAGCGTTTTGTCATTTTTAATTAAATACATTTTACATTTAGTTTATATTTTCTATTACTGTTTTTTTTTGGGCTATGAAAGCAAGAACTTGGATTTAAAGTTGAATTAAGTGCTCTAGGAAAAGCAGGCTTTGGACACTTCAATTCAAGAGAAATCTGGAAACCTTAAAGTTGTAAACAGCACTAAAGATAATTTGCATAATCTGATTACATAAAATCAGCCCTGCATTAATACTGACCTACCTTTTGGTTTACAAACACTGACACTATTTACCCCGGCTGTCTTTATACTTCTTTATTCCATTATGGAGTGTGTTAGCCTTCTGACAGTCAGTCATCCAGCTCCTATAGGTATGTGTATGTACTGTGTGAGAAGGTGAGTCTGAGGACAAGTATGTGTGAAACTTCTATATGGAGACACGTCTGTGTGCTAGCATCGAACTCCTCCTCACACTGAGATACAGAATCCTGACAAGAGCAAATGCTTATTTATATTGATAGTCTTAAAGAAAACTGACTGATAGGGCTCTCTCATGAATTGAAAAAACAGGGTGCATAATGTGTGTGTGTGTGTGTGTGTGTGTGTGTGTGTGTGTGTGTGTGTGTGTGTGTGTGTTATTGCCGGCATATGAAGCCTGCAGCGGATAAGAAGAGACCGGACCACATTGTCTGAATCTTATTACAGAAATGTTTTGGCTGCACAGCTGGTGCGAGGATCCTTTCTGCGAACAATTTATGTTCCTGGGAGGATTGAGAAGTGCACCGTGTCCTAATACATGCCACTACTCAACTGAAATACCTCAAGGTGTTGTCACTTTACATAAACACACACTTGCACACACAAAAGAGGGGCTGGTGCTGTGTGTTAAAGCTTCTTCTGATATATGCTCAGCAGTTTTACAGTAACAAATCAGCATGCTTGACAGATGGCAATATGCTCAGAGCTGTATTGGTGTGTGTGTGTGTGTGTGTGTGTGTGTGGGAAAGAGAGAGAAAGAAAGAGTGAGTGAAAGAGAGAGACTAAAGATGCAACCTCATCATACACATAAAAATTTGAGAGCATCCTGAAGGTTGCTGTTGCGTGTTGACCTTGCTACACTACGCAGTCCTTCACTCCAATGCAATTTCCTCTGAAATGAATGAAACTAATGAAAGGAAGGTGATGAGAGCGAGCAAGCTTTCTCTTCATCTCTCCACAGCACGTTTCAACAAAATTAATCCTCAGAGGGATACAGGCGAGGCAGGAGAGAGATCTCTGGGATTTGCTTAACAAACAGGAGAAACAGGATGTCAGCCGAAAAGCATTTGGAGACTCTTGTGACACAGAAAGAAATAGAGATGTCCATCACACTCAAAACAGACAAAGCCAAACAAGAGCATGCAAGTTTGGGCCCTGAGTTCATATTTTGCAATCTATCTTCATCCATCATTCTCCCTTAACATTCTCGGCTCATCTCATGTGCTCCAGAAGATGAAATGTTTACACTCCCCAGATGTCGAGTGATTTCCAAATCATGCAGTCGTTTTGTTACACCTTAAGCTTAAAGCTGTCGATTTCAAAAACACACAGGCTGTGATTTACTAAAGGCTTGCAAGTGTGCAAACTTCCTAAAACCACATGAAAGCGTTGTCAAGCTCTATGCAACTGTGACAGTTTAAACCTAAAATGCAAAGCACACTGTGGAACTGCATGTGAAAATTAATAGAACATCTGAAGAGCATGATTCAAAATTCAATAATTACACAGTAGCTTTTAGGAAAGTCAATATTTTCGCTATCTTCTCAACCTGCACACTACATCTCCCAACATTCCTTTCACCACTTTGGGTTACCTGATTTGTAGTCACACCCAGAAAACACCTGTCACCTCTCACCTGCAAACAACCCACAGCATTTAAGGACTTGGCTTTGCATACACTATTTGAGATGTAATGCTATTGTGTGTTTCTATCAGTGCATACCAAGCTGTTTATTTTTGCCTGTGCTTTTTTGTGCATATGACCAATTTTAGTGCATTTCAGCCTTGACCTTAGACTTGACGACCCACCCGTGTTTGCGCATGACCTCTGCCTGCCTCTCATTTATCCTCTCTGCCTTGCCTGATCAAATTAAATAACCTGCCTACTGATGACAAGTTTTTGTTGTGTGTTGAATATTAATGTAACAGTAAAAGTGGATTTGATCTACAGTTTGCATCACTCTTTGCCGCTCTGCAGCATGACAGTAAATAATCACAAAACTGATCAAAAACAAAGTTTCTGAATTCAAATATTACCATGGTAAAATTGCTTAGTATTAGATATTCTTAAAAGGGAGGCACGGTGGCACAGTGGTTAGCACATTCACCTCACAGCAAGAAGGTCTAGGGTTCAATTCCGGTGCTCGGGAGTTTCTGTGTGGAGTTTGCATATTTGCACGCAGTTTGCATGATCTTCCCATGCTTGCATGGGTTTACCCCCAGGTACTCCAGTTTCCTCCCACAGTTCAAAAACATGCACAGTAGGCTGATTAGCTGTTCCAAATTACCCCTAGGTGTGAGAGTGAGTGTGAATGGCCCTGCAATGGCCTGGTGAGTGTGATAGAGTCGACATCAGATGGGCACCAGCTCCCCGAGACCCTAATTAGGATTAAGCTGCTTAGAAAATGAATGAATGGATAGATATTTCTAAATGTTTAGATTGAATAACTTAAAACTAATGTAAATGTTTATCTTATTTACATTGCTAATTTAATATGTACTCTATTTGATTCATTTAACCATATTACACTGTACTGAAGAGATTTTCAGAGACGTGGATTCTTAGTGGGGGGAGGAGTTTTTTAAAGAATTAATTAAAATGATTTAAATATATTTTTTTCTCAAATCCCTTTTAACCCAATCCATCCACAACTTATGTTTACATTTTTTGGTTACATTTCCAAAGCTTACAGTTACTGCTGCTTAAAAGGTGCCCCTCAACCACCACCCCACTTTGCGTAATAAGTGTTGGCAAATCCCAGCTGACCTCGGGTGAGAGGTGGGGTACATCCCGAACAAATCTTAAATCTAACAGAGCTAACACAGAGACAAACAGTCATTCACACCCCATTCCCATACATGGGCAATTTAGAGAAGTCAACTGACCTAATGTGCATGTCTTTGGACTGTTCGAGGAAACCAGAGGACCTGGAGAAAACCCACACAAGCAGCAGACAAACTCCACCGAAAAATAACTCAATTAGCTGTGAGGCTTGAATCCGAAACCTTTTAACTGTGAGATGATAGTGCTAACAACTGAGCCACTGTGTTGCCCACAATGGCAATTTAATTTTAAGCAAAAATCGACCTTAGTGGTCAAGTTTGTCTTGAAACCCAGTTTAATTTCATGATTTACACAAGGATTAACTTCATGATTATACACACTTCTACAAACATGTCTTAGAAAGGAATTTGATTTGATCTGGACATGAGGCCACCAGGTGTGGTGTGAGAAATAATTGCCTCCAGTCTCAAAATAAGACATCCAGCTCCTGGGAGGGTGGAAGATAATTCTTTATCAATCTAATAACCTGTTTTCATAGCAATATATCTAGCCTGCTATCCTCTGGATCCAACATGTGCCATACACAATTAAAGCTGGTGTTTCATATTACACAAGGAGCCTAAGGGATCTGCACAAAAAATATATACTTTATATAACGGTCAAAAATATTACAGGGACCAGCACTACTACTACTACTACTACTACCACCATTACTACACACGCACACACACACAAACACACATACACACATAATACAATGCTGTCAAGTTCTGAAATCTGATATAAAAGCAGCCCTTGCTGAAGTTCTGACCAGGTTTCTATTAATATACTCAAACTAATATAATATAATTTCTATAGTACAGCTCCTTCAGAGAAATTTGTATAGTGGAAGATTGACATTTAAGGCTTGAGGCAAAAGACCATTTCACACTTAGCATCTTGTTTTTTATGCAATTAATTTGAGACACTTATTTTTTAGAATTTGAGACTATATTTTTTAGAATAACTATCCCATAAATGAACACTCTTACATAAAGACGAAATTTTGTGTGGTAAAAAGCAATATTTTTTACACTGCAGGGTCCATGAAAGGAAAACGTTCAACCAATCATGCCATTGCTTCTTGAAACTTCACACTTGCACTTGACAGTTGGCAGGTGATGAAAGACGGAGGAGACTCTGGTTTATTTTGTGTTTCAGTATCCAACACTATTTTTCAAGGGCAACAAATATTATACAGACAACAATTTAAAAAACTGGCCCACAGGCATCTTTCAATAGGTCCGAAAGTTTCAAGTCTAAGCCTTATTAGTGAATCTCCCTGTGTTCTTGCCTCATTCTCAGAACAGGAGGTACCCAATATTTCTCCTATATCGTTTATCATGTAAAAATGCAAAAGAGCAGGCACCAGCTCATCATCATTTGACGACTCCAGTGGTGATTAATTTAGCAATATGCTGGCAAGGTCGTATCACATTTAATGTGAATATTAATGTTGCATTAGATTTTTCAACTTTTTTTTTGCTCTTTTGCATCCTTTATTTGTGACATGCTGTATGTACAAGGCCATTACATGCAAAATTGTCTGTTGAAGCTTTCTGTGAAGCTTTCTGGCCACCGAGGAGCTTTTTACCTACCTCGACCACCTCTACCCCAGTGATGGGCAGACCCCCCTCTGAACCCACAGGCTCTTCCTCTTCCACAGAGGGCATGTTGGTGGGATTGAGGAGGTCCTCAGAGTATTCCTTCCACCTCCTGACAACATCTTCAGTTGAGGTGAGCAGCTCCCCACCTACTGTAAACAGTGTTTGTGGAGTTCTGCTTCCCCCTCCTGAGGTGCCGGATGGTGGTCCAGAAAATCTTTGAGGCCAACTGAAAGTCTTTTTCCAGGCCTTTGCCGAATTTCGCATCGGCGACAGCCCGGGCTGCAGTACGTTTTGCCTGTACTCGTCCGCTGCCTCGAGAGTCCCACAGGCCAAAAGGACGCCTAAGGCTCCTTCCCTGTCAGAGAGGTGACATTCCGTGTCCCAAAAGCCAGAGTCAGTAGCCGGGGATCAGTTGGCAGAACCCACACCTTCGGCTGCCACCTGGCTCACACTGCACCCAACCCTTATTGCCCCTCCCACAGGTGGTGGGTCCATGGGAGAGCTGCTTATTCCAGTTTTGGTTTAATAAAGTCCCTTTTTCATCCTTCTGTTTTTCAAATAAATGAATAATTGACAGCATTTCAGAGCAAAATGCAAAATTTCTTACACCTCAGGTGCTACTGTCACATACAAAAAAAAATCTATATAATAGTTAACTGTCCTACCAAACACCAATTATGCTTTACTGCAATACACTCCTGACTTGTGTAGCTAAAAGCTAAACACTGTAAGGACTTATTAATTGTCAGTCCTTACGTCCTAATGAGAATTTAATTGTACAGCACTTAAGCTTGTAGATAGGTCTCACAGACAGTGTTAAATTAATTTCTAAGACAAATATATGTTGTGGTACAAGAGTCTAATTAGACTGATCAAAATCTCAGACATTTCTAATTACATACCTATTAAATTCCATAAAATAAGTTACAAAAACAGTGGGGATGTCAATTTTTTCACAAGATGATAGGGGAAAATGCAGCACACCCTTATTTATGTATGTATGTATGTATGTATGTATGTATGTATGTATGTATGTATGTATGTATGTATTTATTTATTTATTTATTTATTTAACAAAGGTAGCAATTGTAGCTCACATGTAGAAATTGGAAAGCCCCTGTGTCTGTGCCGATGTGTTGCCTATAACACAATGATCTGTTATAAAGTGAAAGTTTATGAACCCACTTATGTGTGTTGTGTTAGTGACTCTCTCCCAGAATCCTTGTGAGGAAAAGGTAAACCTCTGAGTGGAGGTTTGGCAGAAGGGGTATCTAAAATCGACCACGAAAAGTTCTTTGAATGCAACTGTGATTTTCTTTTGCTTAATATTCAATGTACTTAAAATGAAACAAGAGAAGTAAAAAACTAACACTAGGGCATAAAGGGAAACCAGAATGATACAGACCTGAGGTTCAGTGAACTGATGTCTAACAATCCTTAGTGTCTTGCTTGTCTAGCTTAATGTCTGCAGTCTGTAGATGATGATAAATCACTGCTTTCTAACTCACCACTTTGCTACTAGGTCCTGCCTGCTCACTCTCCTCCTCATCCCCCTTTTCTTCCATAATGCAACATCACATGTGAAACCTAACACGAGTTCAATAAAGTAACCATACAACTGAACTAATACAATTCCCAACCTTTAGCACACATGGATTTTAATGAACAATTATTTGCCGAAGGCGTGGTGGAATAGTCTGAATAACCTCAGTGATGGAAATTTGGAGGCAAAAGATATGGAATGTCGAGTAGCATCCACCAAGTCTGAGGAAAATAATGTTTTTAGAATATACTACAGAGGAACATAAGAAAAGCAAAGTAACAAGTTTGTTTAGGAAATTTATATTTTATTTTTTCCAGATTTTAAACATAAGAGTGGCAGGTGACCTCTGAATGCATGCATGTATGACAAACAGGCAGCAAGTGCCCTGTAACGGCGTCTTTTTTCATTCATTCAAAGTTTTATATATACTACACAATATATACTATATATTATATATACTATGACAAGAACCACAACACCTGCTTCATCACAATATGCATGCATGCTCTATGGTGGCATCTTTTAAAACAAAGATTGAATAAAGAGGGTTTTTTTTTTTTTTTACCTTTAAAAACATGTTCAGTTTAATGGAGTGGGGGTGGTTACATTTTTAGGATTTCAGAATCAGTGACCATGACTAACTATGTGTTTTGTCTGCTGTTTTGATTTGAAAATTATCCACTTAGGATAATGGTCACTTAGAATAACTAGTCTCTAGTCTAATCTACTTTCAGGTAATTCATTCACATAAAAACATGTTACTGGCTACACCACAACTAACAATCAGCTACAGATCCAGCACTGATTTAAGTTTTACAATCTCTAAATAATCGACAGTTTTATGTGCCATGCATTTATTTTCTCTGCTATAACATTTTTTTCTGAATAACTGAACACTCCAGACTGTAGACTACCAGTTGACGAACTGTGCACTAAACTGCATACAGACTTAAAGAGACTTTATTGTTCCCACCCGATATTCCAGGTACAAAAGTCCGGTGTTTGTCACTCCAGTGACTTTCACATTCCGAGTCATTCAGATTCTGATTTAATTAGAACCGCATTTCTTTAGACTGCACATTAGGGAATGCAGCCAAAGCAGAGTTCACAGCATCTGTGACAGAATGACAAGAAGGCCTGCAGAAAGCCTCACAGAATTTGAGCTTTCAGCAAAGAAAACAAATCTTCAGCCACAAAAGGACTCCAGCCACCTCGCTGAACTGTCAGCTCGTTTTTTCCCCTTCATTCTTTGGTAAATTTGCGTCTGTCTGAATCCAAGCCAGTAGAAGCATTAGTCTTGTTTTTTATTCCTGCTTGTCTCTACAGAACTGAGAAGCTGAGCTGACAGACCTCCCAAACACCCGCCAGCCATGCTGAAACAAGCCGATTGTTCCACCGTAAACTGATGA
Source organism: Neosilurus hyrtlii (assembly GCA_028564935.1). Classification (NCBI taxonomy): domain Eukaryota; kingdom Metazoa; phylum Chordata; class Actinopteri; order Siluriformes; family Plotosidae; genus Neosilurus; species Neosilurus hyrtlii. The sequence goes on from JAOUQZ010000001.1 coordinate 30,194,298, forward strand.
AACGCATTTTTCAGATGCAACACTGAAAAAGCAGCTTGAACGCAAACAATGGCAGCTCGTCCGGCCTACAGGAGTCCGATGGCTGCTATCTAATCGCGGTTAACTTGGAATTGTGGGTCAAAAAAAGGAGATCTCCCCTGTCATTGCTTTGTTGTAGAGTGAGAATAGTAAAGTTCTGTCTCATCCTGCTTTGCTTTCTAAATTTGTGTATTTATTCCGTTCATCCTTTCTGCTGGATGCGCCTTTAACACGTTAACCAGAGAAGAAATGTTGTCTAATGGGAAATGAATGAACTTCAGGTCAGCTGCATAAAGAGTGAACTCCCTGTATAAAATTGAGTAATAAGAAATGAACAAAACTCATAAATCTGTATACATTACATGTTTTCAAACTTTATCACATTTCCCTTATAGTACATCAGAAACATATTCATGCTAGAAAAAAAATAGGTCCTTGTAGTGCTAAAAGATAGTTCTAGGCTATGTGCAGTGCTAACTGAATGGCTGAGTTAAGGCATGAAAATCTACTGCATAGGAGGTACATTCAAATTGCACACACACACACACACACACACACACACACACACACACACACACACACACACACACACACACACAC
>JAOUQZ010000001.1:30195015-30214122 GCA_028564935.1 Neosilurus hyrtlii
ACACACACACACACACACACACACACACACACACACACACACACACACACACACACACACACACACATACACACAACTTGCCTAGCAAGTTTGTTCAGTCGCATATAGGGACTGAAAAATGAAATACGTTTGTGTTCTTGCAACAATATTCCATCCACTGTAAGTGTGAAAAATATGTCTAACTCTAAGTATCTATATGAACAATTCCACCCTACCTACACTCTTTTCTTCACTTCTCTACTACACTCTCCATTACCTTGGATAGTTGACCCCAAGTATTTAAACTTTCACCACCTCACTGCAGCTGCAATCTTCTGTCACCCTCCCTCTCATTCACGCACAAGTACTCTGTCTTACTCCTGCTGACTTTCATTCCCCTTCTCTCCAGTGCATTCCCCATCTCTCGAATGCATACCTCCACCTCTCCAGACTCATCTCTACCTGTTCCCTGCTCTCACTACAGATCACAATGTCATCCGCAAACATCATGCTCCAAGGAGACTCTTGTCTGACCTCATCAGTCAACCTGTCAGTGACTAAACTAGGGTAGAACAAGGGTAGGTGACATAAACTAGCAGCGATCTGAGTCTATTTCATGATAAATATTTAAAGCTGATACAAAATACTGTATTTCACATAAACTCATTATCAAAGTTCATTTCTAGCAACACATGTCAGCAACCTACACTGGAGCAAATACTAGGAAAAAATACAGGAAAGAAATAAATGTCAACAGATAATGCTAGAAGAGTTAAAAAAAAAAAGCTCTTATCCAATATTGTGGCTGTTCTCAATAATCAGCCATTTGATAGCCAATGATACTGAAGGAGCAATTCAGTTGCAACAAAAACAAATAAACAAATGATTAAAGCTGTACAGTAGCTTTTTTGCAGGCGAAACAAAACTTTCTGTCCTCCACTGCAGCCCTAACTATATAAAGACAGAGGTTGGTAGTTGAACTGCATGAATATGTACTTGAGCAAATTCAAAGCTATGACGTAAAACAGAGAATAATTAACAGAGGTTCATAATTCAGTTTTATTTTTATTTTTTAAGCTTGCCCATCTTTGATTACTATGATGTAGGCTACTCATTTGTAATACTGGTTAATTCCACTATATAGAAGGAGCTACACTGGTGCTATTATGAATCAAAGCACCCTATGAGCAAACTCTTTCATGCTTCTAGCAAAGGATTTGGTTAGCAAAAGTTTGATGTATATGATGAACGTTTGTTCACACATCCACAACAAAGAGCCCTTTCGCTATAGCTAATTTCTGCACATGCTTGCAGGAATGGGTTAAAAATGGCATTGATGCATCTCTAGATCTTTTTAAACTTAAAAACATGTTATATTTATATCAAAATAAAAAGATTGACAAAAAAATTGTTTTTCATCATGCTGAGGCTTATCTTTGCACACCACAACGTGATCACTTTTGAGCACCCAAATTTGTAGAACTTTCAAAAGCATGCAAATGAGCTGCAGGTCATTTGAAACGAAGGGACAAAGAGATAGAAAACAGCAGTCTGTACTAATTAATGTAGCAATGTCTAATCAATGCATCAAATGTTCTCTTTGAAGACCAAATCTGTCAAAAGAGTAAAATCCAACCACCAGAACTTCAAAGAACATCATGATTTGTTCTCTTTGCCATGTACCAGCGACTGAAAAAGCAAAGCAGAGATAAACACCCCATAAAACAATGGATTGGTTGGATAAGTTCTACAAGCATGAGCATTAACACATATTTGAACAAGATATATTTAGAAACTTATATAAACATCAAACAATAGGTATATTATAAATGCTGTAATTGTGTGCTGTTATTGTTTTTTTTTTTTTTTAGGTATAACTGAAAAAGCTTTCATCTTGGTCAGTCAGACTGTGCACATTCAGTACAACATACTTTAATTCATAACTAGATACTAGTTTAGCATCCATGTCAAATTGCTCATTAAATACCTATTTAGAAGATCCGACAAGAAGACCTAACATAAAATATGGTCAAAGGTATGCGGACACCTGGCCATCACACTGCTATGTGGTTCAAACTTATCCCATACCACAGAGTTGTATGCTGTAGCACTGCGATTTCACTTCACTACATCTAACAGATCTAAACCTGTTCCAACAAGATAATGCTTCTGTGCACAAAGTTAGTTTCATGAACATATGATTTTTTCAAGACTGGAGAGAAAGAACTCAAGTGGCCTTCACTGAGCCCTGACCTCGATCTCACTGAACACCTTCGAGATGAGCTAAAAAAATTACTTCACTCCAAACCTCGCCAACCATCAGTACCTGATGTCACTAATGCTCTCGTGGCTGAATGAATACCAACACACACAGCCCTTGGAGTATTTATTCACATCTGATAATCATAGTTACCTGTAGAAAGTTTCAATTTTACTCTTCTGGGAAATCTTCCTCAGTTCTGAATACTTAAAAACTATTTCACATGCAAAAACTTTATCTGTGTACTGTTTGCTCCCTGTACTTTGCATGTGACCTCATTTTCCCAGTTATTCTTGGTGTATAAATGCAAATGAACAGAATTTGTTTGGGATTTGTTTGGATTTTAATAAATAATGACCTGCTTTAAAAAAAAGATTTCATTCACTTTATGGTCAGGGGATCTCATGCTCAAATCCCAAAGACAGCACAGCAATCAATGGCCAAGAGCCAAGGGAACAAATTAGCCATGTTGTCTGTGTGGGAGAAATGACATTCTCCATGTTCTGTCAATCACAGTGAGAATAGCCAAGCGTGGGCATTTGTGAGCCCATATATGTGAATGAGGGCAGGAGCTGTTCACATTGGTGATGCCAACACGCAAGAGTTATTCAATGTCAAATCATCCATCCATCCCTCCATTATTTATACCACATATCTGTCAGTGTCACAGGTTACACTAGAGCCTATCTCAGCCTACTTCGGGCAGGGGGTTGGGTTTGTAAATGTACATGGACGAACTCTTAAACTCGAATACAGTGGCTTCTTTATATAAAAAAAGAAAATACATCCAATATATCGAGGGAATAAAAACTGGGAAAGGAGATGTACTTACCAAATCGGAAGAAATAAAAGAAACAATCCAGAATCTATGTTATGAAATGTATAAAGTCATAGAAATTGATGAATCACTACTTAAATCTTTCTTAAACCTCGAATGTGTCAGAAACCAGATCCCCGACACCTTAAAGAAATAAAAGAAAGTGAAGTCATCTCCTCGATTTCTCAATAAAATGTTAAGCACCAAGAAAAGCACCAAGGAAATATGGCCTCCCTTCTGAATTTTACCAGCAATATATTTATGATTTATCTAAATTTCTTACCCATGTTTACAGAAGGTGTGAAAAGAGGTTATATGTGTAACTCTCTCTATGACGGAGTTTTATCTCTGATCTATAAAAAAGGTGATGTATTCGATATTAACAACTGGAGACATTGAACACTTATGAATGTAGACTACAAAATATTTGCCAAGATAATTACCAACAGGATTGAGAATGTTTTGAATGACATAATATGTGATAAACAAACGTGCTGTAAAGGGACGACTGATGTGGGACAATTTAAATACATTACGAGAATTGGTGTATGAAAAAAGGATGAAGGATTCTATATTGTGGCATTAGACCAAAAAAGAAAGCCTTTGATTATGGTTCAAGAGAATATTTATGGGAAGTTTTAGATATGTATAAATTTCCTGGGAACTTCATTAACCTGTTTAAATGTTTATATGTTAAATCCAACTTCCAAGCAAATGTTAACGCACACCCGAGTCAGCCAGTCAAGGTTATGCAAGGTGTTAAACAGCCCGGCACTTTTGGTACTCACAATTAGCCCCTGATCCAAAAAATACAAAATGACCGGAGAATAAAAGGAATTCAATTAGGACCAAAAAAAGTAAACATTACAAAATACACAGACGACATTACAGTTCTCATCCAATCCAAAGAGGATATCGATATCATTTTCGAACATTTCAAATCATATGACCAGGTCTCAAGAGCAACTCTAAATAAGTCTGCATTGGAAACCAACAAACTGAAATTTAACATCGACATACCAGAAACCAAAAATGTAAAAATATTAGGAATTTACTTTAATAACGAAGGCTGTGTTAATTATAACTGGGTGGAAAAGAAGAACTAATTAAAGACAAAAGGGAAAAATTTAAAAAAGTAAAACTAACCTATTATTAGCCAAAATAAATATCATCAAAACATTCATTCTGTCGAAAATCCTCTTCCTATCATGTATCTTCCCTCCAACGGAACTATGGATCAAAAAAATAAATAAACTGCTGCAATTTTATTTGGAACACCACTAAAGAGGTTACAAAAAGAGATCTGCTGTTTAAAAGATAAGAACTGGGCAGACAAGGAGCAATAGACTGATCAATTAAAACTAAAATAGCAACATGTAAAAATATATCCCACGTATTATCAAGACAGGTAGACTGGATAGGGAACATCACTAACTGGAAACATAAAAAAGGCAGAGCAAGAACATCAATCCCATATTACAAACTTATTTTCTCAGATTTCACAGAAAAATATAAACACCTTAGCATAAACTGGGTTACAGACACAAATAAAAATATTTATATCAAGATATTCGATTTCACATACACAAAAAGGGTAGAATATAAAAACCTAAACTAACAACAAAATATTGAATATACTAAAAACTTACAGAGCTCTTATGTTAACCTATCAAAGACACGTCATGGTTAGTGGCAGTGAGGATGCTCCCGGTCAGAGCTGTTGTTAAATGGAGTTGTTTCATTAGAACTAAAACATGCCCTATGCCCAAATGTTCAGAAGAGGAAACCATCGACCACTTCCTGTTAGAGTTCTATAGGACAAGAGAAATGTGGGAGGCAGATCGGACTCAAAATCAGCACTTTAGTATGTTATGGAATTTTCCAAGAAAAAAATGACTAAAAGCCAACATGACTTCGTCTGGCTGACGATATGCATTATAAAATCTAAACTGTGGAAAACAAGATGTAAAATGACTATTGATCAAACTTTTATTCCCAGTGATGATGTCATAAAAAATTGCAGAACGGAACTTAAAAGGCAAAAAACAACTATTACATCTCTCAAGGACTCTAACATATGGGACATTTTTCTCCATAAAGATTTATAATTTAATGTATATATAACATTGTACATGTTTGATTCACGATGATGTGGGAAAAATTGTACACTTTCTTTACCCTGTAATTACTGAAAATCTTCAATAAAGATCTTTAAAAGAGAGAGAGAGAGAGAGAGAAGGTGATTAGGTTAAATCTAATTTATACTAATTTAATCTAAGTTGATTAGGAGGGGAGTGATCTCACCAAGCAACGGCTTTCATAAGTCGGCCATGTTACGCGAGTCAAGTCCTTAGAAACAACAATAATGCTCGGTCTGGTCAGTGGGTCAAGAAGAAGGGGACCTCAACGTACACAATGGTTGGGCACGGTCAAAGCAGACACTAACATGCAAATGAAAGACTTGAAAGAAACAACAAGAGACAGAATGACATGGCGAACATTGATCCATCGGGTGTCCGAAGGTTGACCTCAACTAAACGGATATATATATATATATATATATATATATATATTCCCCCTGAACTGTTGCTATTATATCTTTTATTTTGGCTGTTATGAATTGCACTGAGTAACAGCTGGAAAATATTTTTGTGTTTCTTCAATACAAGCTGCAAAGCAACAAAATGAGAATACTTTGAATGGGTGATGCTTTTCTATACCCTTTGTAACTGAGCTTCAGGTTTTACTCTGTAGCTTAGCTTACCATATTTCACCAATGAATTCCTTTTCCATTATGTAGTATGGAACATTAAGATCCAGAAATCTCTGAAAAGACTTTTCTTGGTTTTAGGAAGCAAAAGACTAGGACAGAATGACTTGGGAATCAATCTGTCACTAAAATTTTAATAAGTGTTTAGAACCAATGAAGTGTTCAAGACCAGACTCTTCATATGACACTCCGTGATTATGTGATTACCCATCATCCAGCTCCATTCCTCTGATTCCCTCACAGTCTTTAGGAAACACCTGAAGGCTCATTTCCTCTGAGAGCTCTTGAACTTAAAATATAAAACATCTTAAGCGCCACTTCTAAGTGTGTTTGCTGGTCAAGGTTCCTTTTCACTTTACACTAATGAACCATGGAGTTGGAGCTTGAGGGTGCATGTAAATATTCCTCAACACTTCATTACAACTTATCATTTCTAACCTGATTCATAAGTTGCGCTGTTGGCTTTCCTGAGCACCACTCCCACAATTTTGGCAAATGTCAAGGTCACAGCAAGCTCACAAACATCTAAAGACTTTCAATCTAAATCACTTAATTGTATGTGAAAACATTCAGTAATTTAGTATTCTTACTTTTAAGCTGTAGTCCCTTGCATTTGACTCTCTTCTTGACTCAACATGTAGCATTAGATGGCCTTCAGAATCTTTTTAAGATTTCACCAACACTGGAAGTTAAGTGTAAAAATGTATAATAATAATGATAATAATAATAATAATAATAATAATAATAATAATAATAATAATAAATCTGAATACATTATTTTGGGGTGTTTCTACCAAAAAGTGCAAAATGCTTGACTTTAAATTTGGACCTCCTTTATATTTCACACCATTCATTCACATTCACACCTAAGGGCAATTTAGAGTCACCAGTAAGCCTAATCTGTACCTTTTTTATTGCAAGTTTCACATCGAGAGGCCACAAGCTGCTACATCTATGATGAATCTAAGATGACGACTGTGAGGATTTCTTCCCCTTTCCAATTATCCATGAGGCTGTTTGCATTTATTTTAAACTTAACATGCCCGATTTCAGATCTGTACAGGTGAGTGGAATGATGTTTTATATACAGTGTACAGGGACATATCAAAAGTAAATAAACATGTCTTTTTACAGACTTTTATAAAAGTTGTTAAAAAATTGTTTATAGTAACTAGCGATGCCGTGAACACCAGGAGCAAAAGAGTTTTCTGATTTTCAAAGAGGGTGTATTGTGGGTTAATCTGAGAGTGGATTTATTCAGTGTTAGATTGCACAAGTCGACCTGGTCCCTCTGACATGTGTCTTCGGCCTCTCAAGTGGACTGTTGAAAATAATCCCTGTTGTAAGGCAACAAATGTTGCAGAGAAAGTCCAAGTAAGTCGAAGTACTGCTGTGAGGAATCTCCGTCAACTTGGCTAATATGTTTTTGTATATCTATGTATAAATCTATCAAAAACTATGGTGTCTATTTACTTTTTATATTCCACTGTATACCCATGGTTACGGTCATACATCAATGGTGCATCATGATTTGACAAGAAGATTGCTATTTCAGATGAGATAATTCAGGTATGCAATACTGGGGTGGCTAATTGGGAGAAACTGCAGGATTCCAGATGGGCCTCAGGTTCACAAACACAATAATTCTGTTGTGTGCGTTGCAGCACCGTGGTCTGTGCTATGTATGTTTTTCTGCTTTTTTTGTCCTTTGCCAATCTTGAATCTGATCAGGACTATTGTATTCACATAAGTTCACTTGAAGCATACCCTAACTGTAAATAGCTTTTACACGCCAACCCTACTCCACAGTCAAACAACCTGAAGTCCAAAAAAAAGAACAGGTGTGAGGCAGAAAAGTGAGATGATCTTAGTGCTGCTATTTCGAGCTTATTTTAGATTCTGCGTTGTATAAAATGCATCTGCTACATAAATGATTGAAAATATAAACGTACTTATGCTGTTATGCATTGTGCTGCTGAGTATTTCATATCTCCAGACCAAACATTCACAATCTTACTAGACACTCAGTTTATCAAGTACTTCTTTTGAGTCTGTGCAGTACATTCATAATATTCTAAACAATAAATTTAAAAAATAAGTTTAATGATAACAGCATTAGTATGGTTGACTGATAAATTGGATTGAACCACTCAAAAGGCACACCAACATCTCACACACACACACGCACGCGCACACACACACACACACACACACACACACACACACACACACACACACACACATGTTGTACTGTCCTTTAATTAGGTTTCTGTATTTGTTAGCAGGATTACACTAAACATAATGTGCATCTGAGGCGGGGCTTTAGACAAAGAACACTCCATCCCTGGATCAAATTCTGTATCTAATTTTTTTTAAAGGAATCTTTAACACTCTGGGATAGAAACGTTATTTTGGAAGTGTGTTTTTACCGCAGAGCCAGCAGGTTTGCGCTCTCCAAGAACTCTTGTTAGAATTTTTCTACTTTTTCCTTTTTACTGTTTTATTTATCTGTTTATATATCACTTCAAATGATGGGCACAGTGGTGTAGTGGTTATCACTCTCACTGTGGCTGGCAAGGGCCATGTAGATTTCCTCCAGAAACTGGCTTTCTCCCACAGTCTAAAGACATGTATGGGATGTGAATAGAAGTTCATCCTAGAGAACAGGTTCTGCAGAGAGCCTGCAACCCTTCTGAGTGAAAACACAACAGAAATTACCAAAGTGGTCTAATGCATCAGTTATGTTATAGAGGAAGAAGGTAATTGTGGTGTTTAGCACAATAAGTAATATGCACAACAAGCAAAGCCTACAGAGAATAGCATTTGAGTAGATGTTGACCTTTAAAGGAAAACTGCTGCTAAACCAACCTATATAGCTACAAGCTAGCTGTTTTGTGTTTGTTTTGTTTTTTTCCATCAGTCCAGTCCTGTAGTCACAGCCTTTAAAGACAAATGGTGGCATCAAAACAATCCAAGCAGCAACATTGAGATGGTACCCAAGCAAGCGGAAAAATCCCCTAGGGGCAACACAAGCAAAAAAACAACAGTATGATAAATGGACAAGACACAAAAGTCAAACACAGCTTTGATAGAATAGCTGACAGTCGGACGACGGCACATAAAATATATATGACAAGGCTGATGTATGACGACAGCGGCAAACAAGGGCTCGAGGCATGGATCGATGAAGATGATGAAGGGTGAAAAGCAGTGGTTGTCGTCACAAGAAATGCAAATCAAATGGAGAGCCAAAAAGAGCAGGAGGTTAAAAGATGAGATAACCCCGTATCAATGCTGAGAGATCATTTCAATTGTAATTGACTTAGCATAAGTGAGACAATCATTTAATTTAATTCTATCAACACCAAAGAATAATATAGCCAGCTATAAATTTTGGTCATCTCTGTTTATACCAAGCTGTACATTATCCTGCTTATTACATGGCTACTTACTCAAGAAATCAGTAATTTGAAGAAAAAAATTTATTTAAAGGTGTCCACTCACTAGTAAACAGCCTGTGTGTTTCAAATTCCATTATTATTATTCAATTTGGCTGAATACAAAAGGTTTCCCAACCCAGCTCATGAGCTTAGTATCTCTTATTCACCTGTTTACAATTACAAGAACTTGTGTCCAGAGCAATGATTTTATGAATGAATGATAACTAGAAAGTTCAAAGCCGATTCATAGAAAGTGGAAAAGTCTAAGATAAAGTGTTAAAAAATTCAAAAAGGATGGAGGGAGTTGATCTGGGTCATCTAATAAAGTATTTCTTGTCTAAAGTCCCACCTCTGGTAGAAATTTCATGAAAATGTCCAAGTCAGCAACTGTACACTCATAAAGCATAACTACAGTATATGGTAATTGTACCTTATCAGAAGGCAAGTGTTCCTAATAAAGTGGCTACCTGATCTCATCTCACTCAATTATTTACAGAACTGCTTAATCCTACTATACAGATCGCTGGAAGGCTTCACACCTACATCCACACCTATGGGGCAATTTGGAACAGCCAGATAGCCTAATGTGTATGTCTTTACCCAGTGGGTGGAAACCGGAGTACCCAGAGGAAACCCACGTAAGCACAACGATAACTTACAAACTACACAGAAAAGCCCAAGCCCGGTACTCAAAAACTGGACCTTCTTGCTATTAGGCGGTAATACAAGAAACAAGTAAGTACAAGAAATGATTCCTGAAAATATTAGAAAATTAATATTAAAAAGTAAACAAAGAACCAACCCTGACAGAGTTTCTTGTGAACAAAGAGTGATCATCTCTTCATACGGGCGAACATGAAGAAAACTTATCTATGATCAGTCTGACTTTAGCACTGACAGTCAACTCATGTCATTGTGTGAAAAGATGAATGGGGACATGAAGGGGATAAACCTTTTGCAGGTGCCCTTTAAATCCTTTCTTGCTCTTGTCTTAGTATTAAAAGGCGCTAGGTTTGACACACAAAGCTCCAGCTGACCTTCTCTATCTCATTTCACCTCCATCTGTCTCCCTCCTACTGCCTGCTCACTTTCCACTGGAATGGAATTAGCACAAAATTTAAAAAGCTCCACAAAAAGCTCAACCATACCGACTAATCAGATTAATTAAGATGCAATGCAAAACTCCGCCTTGACCTTTGACAAGTTATTTCCAAGGCCTAAGTGTGTGCAATAATAAAGTGTTGATTGAAGTAACTTTGACAGCATAATGGCAAAAAAAAATGCTAATTAGAATGTTGTCACTTGAATCAGATCACATGGAGTAAAAAGAGTAAAAATCAGATTAAACAAACAAAATCTTAACCACACTGTGCATGGATTTTTCAGCCAAACTGATACAGGCACACCCTAGTACCAGTGATAACTTAGATTTATAGTTATAATGTCAAAGATGAATGTCAGAGCAAGGTCACAAAATTTTAGAGCAAGAGTACTTATAAAACAAGTGTCAATCAATATGCCATTACTATGGAACACTAATAGCATACCATTTATATACTTTCAAATTAGATAATTACCAAATGCTGTGTTGAAGAGGTACATTGAACTCTATTTGTGCCCCTCTAGTTTATACAGGGTTGTTTTATGTAGGTTGCTTTTTACTGTGATTTTTTAAAACTTTTATTTGCACTCTTGATGGTTTAATCTGTGAATTTCTGCCTTAGATTAATAAAGATATCGATCTGTTTACCTATTGCAGAGTTGCCAATATTTTCAAGTATTTCCATTTTAATCTGCAGTTCAGTGGAAACCCCTCTGTGACAAGTCACAAGAACAGCAATAATGAACAGTCAATGGGAGTCTGAGAGGAAATCCATTTATGTGAGGTCATGCACAGCAGATTCCTACACCCAGTTTCAAATTCATCTATTTAAATGGGACAGTGAGGGAAAACATGTACACACAATAATCATGCATTTTAAAGAAATTATTTGGCCTATCAATCCAAAATGGTTGTTGAAAACAGCAAAAATATAACCTGGAGCCTTATCCACTGAACCACCACTGCCCTCACTATAATAGCATCACTGCACTTTTTTTATTTATATGCATTAGTCATGCAGTGAGCTAATTCGCAAAAAGCAAAGCAAATGCAACATGGAAGAAAACCCTTTGTGCTGGTGCACTTTGAAATTAATGATTTCATGATTCCAAAAAAGTGAACTCACCAGAGCACAACTTCAAATTCAGGCCTAATGGGAAGCTATTATTCTCTCAGGCTGATATTTCTAATGAAATATTTGCTTCACCACAGTAAAACACTGGCATTCATACATTTACAAATGATGATAGCAGGGCAAGTTTCCATGAGGTGTAATTGTATCATACAAAAAGATATAAAAAAAATAATTCAGGGATTTATAATTATTATAAAGGGCGGCACTGTGGCGCAGTGTTTAGCACATCTGCCTCATAGCAAGAAGGCCTGGGTTTGATTCCTGGGATAGGGCATTTCTGTGTAGAGTTTGCATGTTCTCCCCGTGCTTGTGTGGGTTTCTTCCGGGTACTCCGGTTTCCTCCCACAGTCCAAAAACATGCACATATCATGCAATGGTCTGGTGAGCTGTTCAGGGTGTATCCCGCCTTCACCAAGAGATGGCTGAGATAGGCGCCAGCCCCCGTGACCCTAATTATGATTAAGCGGCCAGAGAAATAAAGAATGATTATTATAAACAATGTTATCTTATTGGCCTGGCGAGCTGTCCAGGGTGTACTCTGCCCTCGCCCAGAGTCGGCTGAGATGGGCGCCAATATTGCCCTAATTGGGATTAAGCGGTTCAGAAAATGAATGAATAAATGTTATCTAATCCTTATATCCATTAAATGAGGAGGTCCTGGTTTTGAATTTTGGCCAAGGACCATTCTGTATGGAGTTTTCATGTTCTCCCTGTGTTTGTGTGGATTTCCTCTTCATGCTCTTAGTTTCCTCAAACAGCCCAAAGACTTGCATGTTAAGTGAAATAACTCTAAATTCCTATTAGATGTGAGTGTAAGTGAAAATGGATGTATCTATGTTAGCTTTGTGATAGATGGACAACCTGTTCAGGGTTTATCCTACCTCTTATGGAAGTCCACTAGGACTAGGTACAGCTTCCTCTTCAACCCTGACAGATGACTGATTTTTCTCCAGTTATATGAGGTCAGGTCTCAGAGGCAATAGGTCAAGAAGGTAAACCGTTCCCTCTCACCTCTCTCTCCAGCTCCTCTTCAGATCCTTCTGGGATATATGGGGCCACCTCCCAACTGAATGTGCCCAGAAAACCACTAAGGGATGTGACCAGTAGGCATTCTAATCAGATGCTCAAAGCACCTCAAATGACTCGATGTGGAGGAGCAGTGGGTGTACCCTGAGTTCCCTCTGGATGTCGAGCCCCCCACACTATCTCTAAGGCTGAGCCCAGATACCCTCTGAAGTAAACTCATATTTCATTTCATTTACAGCATTTAGCAGACACTCTTAAGTGACTTACATTTATGATTTTTTTAATACAACTGAGCAACTGAGTGTTAAGGGCACAACAGTAGCAACCTGAACCCTTGACCTTCGGATCAGCAACCTGGAGCCTTAACCACTAAGCCACAACTGCCCTCATATCATGCATGAGACTATTGTACAGTCTCATTTTTCAGTCATTACCCAAATCTCATGACCATAGCTGAGTAAACTAAAACCTTTGGCTTTTGGCTTAGCAATCTTTTCACCATAACAGACCGTTGGAGTGCCCTCATTACTGCAACAATTCTTTAGTCCATCTCCTGCTCATCTGTGAAAAGATCCCAAAATACTTGAATTCCTCCGCTTGATGCAAAGACCTGTCCCTGACTCCCAGGGATCAAGTTTTCGGTTAAAAACCATGGCCAAAGAATTGGAGAAGCTGACTCTAATCAAACACTGCTCCAGTGCATCACAGTGGGGGCTCTGGAAGGGGTGCCACATGGGGGCTGCATTGTTCTCCTTGGAGATTTCAATGCCCATGTGGGCAAAGATGGAATGACTTGGAGAGGAGTGTCTGGTAGGAACAGCCTTCCCAATCTTATCCTGACTGGTGTTTTGTTATTGGAATTCTGTGCTAGTCATGGACAGTCCATAATTAACACAATGTTCAAACATAAGGTGGTTAATATGTGTACTTGGTACCAGGCCACCTTAGACCAAGGGTTGATGTATCATTACGCTTGCGGCTGTGGGTCTTGGACTCTTATCCAGTGATAAGAAAGACTGCTGACCAGACCTGGTAAACCCAAATGAGTAATGAGGGTCACAGGTCTTGGGGAAGGGTGAAATCAGAATGGTTCATCTTCAGTGCCTCCATCGTGAATGCCGCGTCAAGGAACTGTGGGCAGAAAGTTGTCAACGCCTATCACAGTGGTACCCTAAGAACCTGCAAGTGGATATCAATGGTTTAGTATGCTGTCAAGTGGAAGAAGGCAAACTTTCAGGCTTGGTTGTCTCAAAGGTGCTTCAGGAGCTTTCAGGAAGTCAAAAGGGCTGTAGCTTTGGTGGTCACGGAAACAAAAACTCGGGCCTGGAGTTTGGGGAGGCCATAGGGAAAGATTTTTAGCTGGCCTCAATGAAATTCTGGCAAACTGTTCAGTGGCTCAGAATGGGAAAGCAGGGCCTGTCCCAGGCTGTGCTTGGTCTTGGTGGGGAACTGCTGACTCAGACATAGTTTAGCGGTGGAAGGACCACTGAAGACTTAGGGGAAGACTAGTCTATCACCCAAGCAGAGGACACTGAGGTAATTAAAAAGTTCCTTTGTGGCAGGGCAGCAGGGGTGGACAAGATTCTTCTTGAAATGCTGAAGGCTCTGGATGTTGTCAGGCTGTCTTTCTTGATAGATGGCCCGACAACATCCACTGTTTTCACTCTGGTTGTGAAACAGTGGACCAGCTCTTTACACATTCAGTTACTGAGGGTGTCTTGGGAGTATGGCAATTCAATCTATATATGTTACTTTGTACTTGGAGAAGGCTCATGACCATGTCTCCCTGCGGATTCTGTCGGGGACTAAGGAAGTATCTGAAAAGCAAAGGAAGTTGCAAGCTATCTGATTCCTGCATAACCAAAGTGAGAGCAGTGTCCGCATCCTCGGCACAAAGTTGATAATGGATGAATGGATATTGTGGGACATCCACATCTAAAGGGAGCAACTGTTTGTAATAGTTAAGATATCATAATAAATGTTATGTTATTAAGTGATAATGATAATATAAAAGTCCACTACCCTACCCAGCAGAGTTTTTCCAGTTACTCCATTTACCAGTGCCATCAAACAATTTTCCAACTGCACATCTAGTAACATTTACCATGAATCCCTTCCCTTCTCTTATTCAACCTGAAAGTGTAAATGGCTCATATCTATCTTTTTTAGGCTTTAAATAATGAAATGCTTTATCCAGATTTTTATAATGGTAAACTAACAGGGGGGGCGACTCAATATATAAGCTACCTGCTGACTACGATGTGTATAAAAGCTAAGGTATTAACAGATTATTTGATCATAGAGGCTGAAGTAAATAATACAGATGATTTGTTCCTATATAGTAATTTCAAATTTGGTAGCATTTTTAAGTCTCAGTTATTCTTTTCTTTTTATTAACCCTGAGCCTATATTCTCATATTTACAAATACATGAACTGTTTTGTAGTAAGTTCTCTTGTCTGATTTGCTTTCATTTCAGCACGTCTCATTCACAATTACCTTCTAGCCTACAGCAACAAAGCCTCTTCTATTATAAAGTCAGTTCTGCTGCTCAGCGGTTCTTAATCCCTCATTAAAATGGTGTTTAAAAAAATAGTTATTCTGATTACATTAAATTAATGCCTGAAAAATCCTGCTTTGTCATTTTCCTCCAACTAAATGTCACAGTTTTCTAATTTGTGGTTTTTGGTATATACAAAAACTCTAAGCGATACAATACACTCATTTGGCTTAAGATATCAGATGGCTGTTTTTTTTTTCCACACAGTAAACATAAAAATGTAACTATTTCATGCTAAAAAGCCTAAAAATACAGTTCTCTCTGTGGTCTTTTTATATCATTTGTTCGGTTGTGGTCGGTTGTGTAGAAAAATTATATCCGACTCAGGGATTTCCAATTTTACCTTATCCCTTACCTTACCTTAGCAGCCCGATGTTTTTCCCTGTCAAGGTCGGTGATCCATTTGTGGTGACATTCGCCATTTTTACACCAGCTTCACCCTTTCAGTGACGCCAGAGAACCTGTCATACAAGTCTGCTCCTCATGTTGTCTCCTTTATGGATCCAATGGCCACAAACTCCTCCATGATCTCAAAATTGTCAATAAATCCTCTAATAAAAATTAGGAGGTGTACAGTGTCTTTTATGTCATTACTATTGTCCAGTGTTAAAAAATAGAACTTAAATGACAGTGTTTGAGTTAAACTACCTGGCCAAGACTAAATTAGTTGGTTATATTTGTATTTGCTCTCTGGGCACAACAGACTTGCTGTCACTATCATGCATGTTTTTTATTATAATTATTATTTTTTTTAACTTTCCTATAGAGAAAGGCTTGCTGGCTTTTGCTATCTTGAATGCCAGCAAATAACTTGGTAAATTGGAATGGTAGTTTGTTGGGGGGAAAAAACGTTTTACCATTACTGTGCAATAGCCATCCTTTCTTGCATTGATTGGGTGTTTGGTTGGGGTTAGCATGCTTGGTGGAAAAGTGTTGGCTGATGTTATATTCTTTGAAAACTGCAATGGTTTCCTGGCAAATAAGACATATGGCCTTTGATGGGACCTCAGAAAAAAGAAAAATTTTCGCTGTCCACTCCTCATTATATTGACTTGCCTTTAGTAAAGGTCAGTAGTGTTTGGAGTACCCCATCTAGTGAAATCCACTGGGTGTTGCGAGAAAATGTGGGAAAATGGTGAAATGAATGCGGTCTTCAGGACAATTTTTTAATTTTGTAAATATTCCAATAGGTCCAGCTTAATGAGGCCATAGTTTTCCCACTACAGTGTTAGTGTATGATGAATATAATAATGTAAAAATGTGTGAGTAATTCCCTCTGTGGGGAACCGTGGTGGCATTGTGAGGCTATAAACTTCGAAGTAGGGTCACGCTCCTTACACATGTAAGCAGCTACATTGTTCTTACACCATGATGGCGGCTGGTAATAGAAAAATATTGGGAGCGTGCAGTTGGGCGTGACAGGTTTTATCTAAGGTATGTTACAGATCAGAACATATTTGAAATTTAAAGATTCTGAACAGAATAGTTTCAGAAGAAATGAATAATGAAAAATAGAATACTTTGAGGTTAACTGTCAGCACACTTGTTAAACTTGGTAAACAAACAAACATTTCAACAAAAAAATCAACATGAAGAGTAGTAGGCCCACTGCTTGTTATTATCCCTCTTCTTTTTCAAGTTGGAAAGATTTTTTGTGACTTTCTGGTTAAAGACTGAGCATCAGGCATCAACCAAAGCCTCAGTTTGTTTGCTGTCACCTTCTGGCTGACTTGTGTGATGCAAGGTGGGGCGCATTTTTCCTGCGCTCCAACCTATTATATTATACAAAAGCTATTCTGCTTTTACCATTTATAATAAGCGCTCCAGGCCAGAGATATTCACCCAATCGGTAATGCATGGCCACATAGAATATTTTAATCTACATGTTCATCACAGAATATACTTTTTACTACATACATTATATTTTCCTTTCTCATTGAAACATTTTTTCAAAGTAATTTTTTTTTGTCTTTACAATTACAAATGTATCTGATTCTTCTCATGTAGGATGTGGCGGACCGGCACCCTAGTGCCCTCTCTTAGCCAGCTGCCAGCAGCAGATTCCAGATATGTTCCTGTGATTTAGTGTGTATACGAATAATTAGGCTCATGACATTAATACTTCTATCTAACCAGGTACCCAAGTTGGCAACCCTGTTATTCATTCATTCATTTTTTTTCTGAACTGCTTAAACCTAATTAGGGATGGGGAAGGGGGGGGGGCAATCAACCCTGTTCTTCATCTTCTTCTTCTTGTTATTATTATTATTATTATTATTATTATTGTAATTATTATTAGTACCAGGTCTTCTGAGCAGAACATAGGCATGGAATATGATTTGGATGGTTGGCCGGTGTCTGTGCCACAAGAAACCCAAAAAGGATGCGTTGATGAGTTCATGCTGATTGGCTGTTATGTAGTGCTCACTTGCATGTTGACAGCCAGCAATACTCATACCCCATCACTCAGACTCATACAGAATAAAAACAAATATAACTCAGGCAGGCAGACAAAATTTTGTTGAGTAAAACAACACAGAAAATTAACAGAAATACAGAACATGAAGTCATTAAACAGATAATTGATCGAACAAGACAGGTGATAAAAATGAATGTGAAAATCAGCCAGTAAAAGGTAGTGAAAATATAAACTCAATGATACCCATTCCTGAAACACAGGAGAGACTTATTTATTTATTTCCTCCAGGACTGAAGTTGATTCAGCCCTCAAAGAAGCCGTGCTACTCAAAGCACCAGCCTCGGACACCTATCAGAAGCTCTGCTTTTAGCCAGTTCCTAAATCTAATATTATTAATTGTTGCTGTTGGAGGTGGTGTTGATTACCACGAAAATATGCTGAGAACATTTTTATACAATAAATGGAGTACGCAACACTACCCAACCTAAAAGCCATAGGACACTGAGAATATCATGACCTATACCAACATATTCTCTGTCTGTCTGTGATGGATGCTAATCCGTCCTACCTTTTGACGGATCTCCTCCTCCATTTTGACGGGTGAACCCAACTCAGCCACTTGCCGCACACCCTCACTGGCATATCCCCCGTATTCCCACAGTACGTAATTCCTGGAGTGAGAGGCACCGATCAGAGCTGACCAGTGATTGGCTCGTCCTGTTCAAAAATACAAACAACCATCAGAAATTACTTTAATTTGATTGATATTTAGTAAGACAACCTGCTTAGGCATTCCTTAGAAAATCCATAATGCTGTCAAAAGTTGAATACTGAAATATAATAATAGATTATACAATGATAGTAGAGCTGTCCAGGGTGTACTCTGCCCTCGCCCAGAGACGGCTGAGATGGGCGCCAGCCTCCCGTGAAAATTAACGATGAACAATTATAATAATAATCATATAATAATCTGATTACAAATTGACACTCAGGAAGTGCATGATGTTTAATCCTGTCAACATTGCAACAGTGCAGGAGAAAAAAATGTCTGGTTAGGAAAGTTTTTAACTCAGAGCATCATAATGATTCATATCAATAATATAATTGAAGAAATTGTTTTCAAAAGCAGATAAGTCCAACTGTTTTAATTATGACAAAAACAACTTTTTCAGTAGCTTTATTTTAAAGTTACTTAAAAATAGTTTTTCTTCATAATTGAAGAAATCTTTTGAAATCTCATAATAATTTAATTTTTTCATAAATTAAAACATGTCTTAATAACTCATTAGTTTTTAGTTATATAACAGGGATGATTTAGTCTATGATATTTGTTTTTTTTTTTATGTGGACAGACGGATGAATTTGTACTTGTATGCGTAAAATGCATCTCAGAACATGAAGTAGTTTAAGTCTGTTTCTCCCTTTTATTCATGATACTCACAGAACGGTAATTTAGGCCTGTTTGAGAAATATAACCAGTAAGATGCAAATAACCTTCAATCCTGTCTAACAGTGTATATATACAGTGGACACACACACACACACACACACACACACACACACACACACACACACACACACACACACACACACACACACA
>JAOUQZ010000001.1:30214222-30227860 GCA_028564935.1 Neosilurus hyrtlii
GTGTGTGTGAGAGAGAGAGAGAGAGTGTGTGTGTGTGTGTGTGTGTGTGTGTGTGTGTGTGTGTGTGTGTGTGTGTGCGCGAGGGAGTGAGAGAAAGAGAGAATGTGTGTGTGTGTTGCCCTAAATTCACATCTCTCCCTCTTTTTTCCTCTCAGTTTCACATACTCACACTTTTGACCGATTAGCAAATAAGCCAGGTGAGTCAGACCTTAATAAGACACACACACACACACACACACACACACACACACACACACACACACACACACACTGCAAGTGCATGTCTCAGTTGTGTGGGTGGTGTGAAAATTGTATATATGCATACATAACGAGACTGAAATTTCTTGTTATCCAGGCGCACAGAATTGTGTTGGCACACACAGCTTTTCTCCAGGTCTAATCTGAAGCCTTGTATGTGACAGCTATATGAATGAATATGAGCGTGAAAGGATGAAGGGATTGCATAGAACACAACTGCAGGAGTGTTAACACAGACAAGTGGAACACAGGGTTCGGCAAGTTTAAAACCTTCCAACTAAATCTCCTTTTTATGGATTTTATTATAGATTTTGTGGTCTGTAGAATTTAAGGAAATTATGACACTAAAGTGAAATATACAGTACTGAACAGATTTATTAGAGCACCTGCCACAACTCAGTGAAAGAGTGTTTTGATGAAACCATAAATGAAAACATGTATAGACTTTTTAAAACAGACAATTCCCTTTGAACTTGAAGGACCTTAAAATGTCAGAACCCCGGCCATTTCATAAATCCTTCAAGCAAGAGAGTTCATTATATACATAATGCTTTGTTAGTGATGATTGCTTGTACACTACTTTTCACTTTTCACGTTTACCACTACAATATTGCGAACTCACTATATAATGCACTTTGATTCCTACTCAATTCCTATTTCCATAAGTGTTACTGTGTTGGAATTTAAATACGCTTCCTTGTATCTTTTCATAACTTTAACAAAATTTTGACGGTGTGATATTCGTAATTTTGACGACTTCATCACTGCAAAGTCATAAAAATATGATTAAGGTGCCAATGTATGAGCACTATTGTGTATGTGTTGTATAAGCTTTGTGCCGGCTCTCTGCCACTACTTGCTATGTATTCGTGTACATAGCTGGATACAATGACTAAAAATAAAAATATTGATTTCAGATGCAGCCATGAATCAAACTAGATCTTACTTTTGACTATATTGAGAAATTGTGAAAGTTTTATGCTGATATGCGAGTAATTTTTTGAGTTGTCCTGCTTAAACCACCAGATTGGATGTGGACAGAGGATAAAAACACATCAGTAATCTGTAATGGATGATGTTAACAATGCAGTAAGAATGCTCAATGTTATAGTATACTAAGTTTTCTCTTGATTTTTTGTTTTTATTCAAGTAATATGTTCAAATTTCCTTCAAATTTCTTTCCTCAACTAACAAACAAAATTAAATGTGAATTCTAATAAACTTTTAAGAGATATTTGAATTTCATTCGTACTAACACATTTTTTTAAGCACTATATGGATTTCGCTTATAACATTTTTCACATTGATTAGGCTTGGTCTGAAAATGTTGGACTCACATTTGCCGAACCACTTAATCCTACGTGGGTCGCAGGGAGGCTGGACCATCCCAGCCGAACAACTGGAACAGCCCGCCAGACCATTGCACGACGACTCATTTATAACAATTCCCACTCATACCTAGGGGCTATTAGCCTAATTTGGACTGTGGGAAGAAACTGGATTACCAAGAGGAAACTCAAGACAATTTTTTTTTATTCTCAATGTGGTCCTAATACTCTTTGATATAAATGACAGAATCGAATAAGATCAACTTCAGGCTGTACCTTCACTATGCTTCTAATCAGGCTTCATCACACAACACCATCTTTGATTATTTTCTGCCACAGCATGTTGTTCAATGTACTGGGTATTTTATTATGATCATTTGATATTTCATTTCTATTGAACATTCACTGTCTTCATCACTACACAATTTTTCACTTTATCCCAACGCCCAAAATCACTCCTGAACAGCCTTGAGGTGTATATGGGGGTCACCAAAAGGTAATCTAGTGACGGGTTGATGCTAAAACCTGCGAGGAATTTCTTATTGACGCACCTCCACCAGTGCATGACTACCAGCTGCACCAGAGCCACCCTTCACTAAAGTCTCATTCCTTTAATCTTTCAGGTTGGTGGGGCAGCACTCAGGGACTTCAGCTCTTTTACCTTCTTCACAGTCATAGGCAAAAACTATCCATTTATTCATGAGTCTTTCTTCATTCATTAACACTGCCAAAAAGTACACTGCAATACTCCAACTACTAAAACCCTTGCCATTTATATTAGCAACAATAGCAACTGCAGCTTAGCATCACATTGGAACCAGAACCATACTGGGCCCCTCAGTGACCAAGCCCATCGACACTGTTAATGCATTCTCAGTGCTATTGGTTCTGTATATAAGTCTCATGCCACCCAAACATTCCTATTTAATAATAACCAGACATGGATTGATGTATAACACCAGCATAAATCGCCCATATCTTAAACAGCACATGGTAAGGTGGTTCCCCTACAGGGCTTCTCCATTCCCCAGCTCTTGTCTCTTCCTCATAGCAAAATAAATACTACAAAAGAAAATTTATAAATTTCAATAACATAGCAAATTTTATATAAAAATGAGTATTTGTGTACATTTATGGGGACTTGGAGCAAGGTGACCTGAATATCTCAAAATATCTCAATCAAAAAACAAAACTAGAGGGGCCCTTATAGGGTGTAAGGTACTTCAGCTAGGCAACATAAAGAATGTACTAAATAGGCCTGTAGTGTTATGGTTTAAATTATCCAAGTACTCATCTTAACATTATGTTCTGTAATACTACGACCTGATCAAATTATATATGTAAAAAAATCATATTTGTAGGACTTATAATACAGCTGGGGTTTGACCTTTTAAGGTCACTCGAGGTCAAAGTTAATTGTTTCATTTGAAAGTTTATATATGTTTTCTTATTAGTGTTCCATAGTAATGGCATTTCTACCAGCACTCGTTTCAAAATTATAAGCACTCTCCTTGACATTTAACCCAGACATTCCAAAATTAAATAATCTGTGCAACTCATGTAGGGTATTATTTCCACAAAATTTGGTGAAAAAGGCAAACAAACATGGGTGATACCAATACCTCTGCTAAAACCTTGGGTTGGGCTGGAGGTAAAAAAAATTAAATCTGAAGGCAAATCTGTTATTTGCCACTCCTTTAAGAAGCTTTAATAGATTTAAACCTAGAAATTAAAGACACCCATTTGTTTCTGGCTAATTTGACACATATATAAAATATGCACTACTAATTGCAAGATAAAGGGACTAATGACTTTTTGCTAAATTTCTCTCATACCATCGTAACTGTGTTTATTTAAAAAAATAAAGCATGTAATAAAGTGAAATTGTGCATTTAATTTCATCAATCTGACACATTTAGAGCATTTCTTCATTATTTTTTTTCTGTTTTACCACTCAGAATAATATACAATGTTCTAATCTAACACTCATATACTTCCTTTCAGTCATCAATCAGCGTATGCTCATGGCTGAATGTACCACAAAATGTGCACTCACGATGCATATGAAATTAAAGTGCCTTTCATTAAAGGAAATACACTCTGCATGTAGTAGGAACTGCAGTTTAAATTCTGTGAAAAACTGGAACAATCAACCACTGAGCCGTGAGCTGTAAACTGTGTGCTTCAGAAAAACAGAAGTTTAGTAAAAAAAAAACAAACAAACAAAAAAAACACCTGTTTTTTTAATTTAAGTTCTTTTTAAATAAAGGAACTGCCATTATAAATCAGCACAGTGATCAAAGTTCAAAGCTTCGATTATTTATATGCAAGAAGCCTTATAAACTTACTTCAGTATCACACAACCGCTGCCTGAAGGGGGCGCCGTCCAGAACACCTGAATCCGCGTGCGTCTTCGAGGAACGCTCTCAGTGACAGCGGGTGGGCAGGTGTTCATGAACTGAGAGTCTTCTTTATCTATGAGCTGCAGGAAAGAAACATACTTGTGAGAACGTGAAAGACATAAAATTTCATAAATGCCATAAAACAAGTTCTGCATGGATTTAAACTGAAATGCCCTTAAAATTTAAAGACACAAATCAGACAGAAAACATCTGCAGTAATATAATAAACGCTGTTTTTACATGGTGTTTTTAATGTTTTTGTTTTTTTTTTTTATACTGTGACACTGCGATATCTCAGAAAACTACATCTGTGAAATTACGCAATCCAATTACATTCAGCTCTTTCGATATTATCATTTTAAGACCGCACATCAGCAGCAAAAACAACATCAGACCTGAGTGTCAATGTTAAATAAGACAGGTTCCACCTCCAGGGGTTTTAATTAATGGCACCTAATCTTGAACTCTGAATTTTATTGACTTGACAGTGTGATAAATTAAAGAGGGTATTTATTTTTTTCCATGTGACTGATCTTTGTTTTGTAAGTTTTATGTGTCATTTTCTGGAGTTAATTTGGGTCAAAAAGGGTTCTGTTATCTGCTTGTTCAAATACGGTAAAAAAAATGGGTGTACTCAATTTTTCTTATGACAGAACTGTATGCTCAGTGATCTGAATGTATTTTATATTATGAGATAATCTACAATTTCCATTCTCACTCCCTCCCATTAGCCTTTTTAAACATTACCCAATGCCAGATGCACACAAGGTTACCAAATGGCTTAACATGCAAAAGTATTGACAGTCAAGATACTTGCATTTTTGCAAATTATTGCAAAAGCAATTATACTGACAGTACTTTGTACAATATAGATCTGTTTTGTAATTATACATGATTATAAAGAATTCACGAGAGGTGGATGGGGGTCTTGGACTGCTCTCAGCACTGAGTTATTGTTTGCCGTTATATGCAGATAATCCCTTGAAATAACCCAGACGGGCACTGCTTCATTCACACGTGCCTGCCCATTAGATGCAATCGGGTGTTTTTCAGTCTGATTTCCACCACACTGACAAAAACACAGTCATTTCGGCACATTATCACCTGCCAGTTAACACATTGGAAGCCTGGAATTCAAAGCAAACAAAAGGTAATCTCAGAATTCCACACTGCGGCAAAAATGCAGTCAAAGAGTGTACAGTGACGAAACATTGAAATATTTATAACTTTGAAAGAAGAATTGCTTTTGAATTTGAAGGTGAATAAAATCAGTACTTTGACTGAAACACAAATCCCAATAAATGGCAATTATTATTGATTGTTTTAGAATGTACTGCAACAGAACATAAGAGAAACTAAAACGTGTAAGCGTCAATATGATATCCACCATGTGAAATACTTCATGATGAGTAAAAAATAAATAAATAAATAACTACCACCGGGGGGTCAACAGCAATGCAAAGTGAGGGAGAAAACTCCATGCCACAATCACTTTGCCAGGTGTAGTATCTTCTCACTCCACCCTCAAATTTATTTTATTTCCTACCAATTTTTAGATCCTCTGTACTACTTGACTCGTAAGAAAGGAATACACTTTGTTTGTTATCTTATCCTCTCATGTAAAAAAGCCCATTAAATACACAGAGATATAATAGAGTGAAATACAGCTTTTTCACTTTAGTAAAATGCTACCATTTATTTAAAGAATATTTTATAGAAAAAAAAAAATCAAATATATGCTGTAGTAAAATTTGGGCTCTAGGTTGCACTGACTGTTTCTCATCTGAGCTGGATGGACAGTACACACCCACATGTGACAATAGTAGTGCTCATTTCACTGTCACAAGAGAGAAATTCTTAAAACTAAAATTAGACAGTTTTTAAATAAAAATTCCAAAAATAAAAATGGCACTTGTAAAATTTTTAAAAATAAAACAAAATGTTAAAAAAACTTTAAAGGCTAAAGAAAAATAAATAAAAAGTCTGAACTTGAATAAAATCAGCTTAACACTCAGTATAAACACGGGTTACTCATTTACTTGTGTGCTATATTTTAACAACCTGCTTTCCACTGCACCCACACAAAAACACTTAGACCTTCCGCTTAGTTGCCCTGACAGAGGAAGTGCAGCCATGTTTAGTTTTTCCCAAGAGTCTCAGTCATGGCTGATTCCTCTACACACTCTAGATACAAGAAGTTGTACAAAGCACGAAGCAAAGTACAAAGCAGCTGGTGACCTCTGTGATCTCTGAATGCCCACCATATGCTCTGACCTGACAATAACCTCCCAGCTTCCCACCGCCTGAGAAAAGAGACAAACTAAGAACTTCAGGCTCTATGTTTCCATGCATAGTGAAGGCACACTGTTTCTGTTATGTTGAACATCTGGTGGTACCTGATTGAAGTGTTGGGTATGTGCCCGCAGTGCCAGCTCATATGAGAAAAAACTCTTGGTAGCCGAAAACGGCTTATAAGTCAGTCTCCGAAAATAAATCCACGTGGGCTTTGAAGATGCACTCTCTCCTAAGTGCACGAGTTGTAATTTATTATAGTCAAAATAAATATTCCATTGTGCCAGTCTTGAAATAATTGGTCTACAATTGCCCTGTAATTATCGGTTGAAGATTGGAATATCAGTTGAGGAGTAAAGTGGAAGAACAATTCTTGTCACTTTTTGGTCTTTTCACAAAAAACGTAAAACAAAGTTTGAAACATGATGGACAAGAATGTGTGACGCGAACAGAAGAACGAATTGGGTTAATTACAAATTCCAAACAACGTTTATTAGGAACTATAATGACAGGTACAATAGGCTTAAACATTTTTAATCATGCAAAAATTCTTCACCTGTACCCCTCAATTATTAAATAAGCCATGGTTTCCACTGAACTCTGATACGTCATGAAGTGATATTAATTTGCATGGTGCTTTGTAACAAAATGAAAATAATTATTTTGAAAATATTTAATATGGTTAAAAATATTTAAGTCCCTGATATAGATATACAAATATATATTAATTTATTTTTTTTTACCGATTTTTAATCCACAATTTTTCTAATGAACATTGGTTATATGCTCAGATCAAAATCTGTTAAATATTTAGCTTAGAAGTGCCTTGAATATCTGAAAAATTTTCTCGGTTCCTGAAAAACTCCTGGACTTCCTAAAACTAAAAGGTTAGTGAAACAGCACCTTGTTATAGAAGCATTTGCAAGCCAGTTTTACAAGCAAATTCAATAAAAGCGATCTTCCGAGTTTCACTATTTATATTCAAGTAATGTGCCTTGAGTTCCGGAAAAAAAGGTTTCTGGTTTCCCAAAAAGGTTTATGGAAAAGCACATTTTAGCAAATCTTTTCACAGGCAACTTTTACAAGCAATTCCAATAAAAGCGACAATCTGACTTCAGATATTTATAGCATAATAAAAATAAAAGAATGTTATTTTTTAGAGGGATATTTAGTTACTTGTTTTATAGACACTCCCTGCACAGTGCTTCATAGGCCTTTTCTTATCCTTTCTCTTCTGTCTGAAGCATCATAAGCTGTTATCCTGTTTTTTGTTTTGTCTATCCTGCTTCAGGAATTGTCTCTCTGTTTTAAATCTACGTGAAGTGTTAGAGCTGCGATCTGTTTCTAAGGGGAAAAAACCTCAAGACTCTTAAGTAGCTGTCCTAACAGTACTCACAGGGGAGCAGGAGGAGAGAAGTGTGTTTGTTTTAATTGTGGCTCTTGGCGTGGCCATGTGACCGCACTTGGCTCTCGTTCCCCTCTCAGCATGCACGCAAACACTTGCGGAGATGCCGTGACCAAAGTAAACACACATGTCTCCTAGAGGGACTGGCAGAAGCTCCGGCTTTCCAAAAAGGCACTGAGTTCTTACGGCTTGAAACAAATGGAATAAATTAATGGCAAGATGTTTCTTTTATTGCTTCAGCCTCAATGGTCTGACTAAAAAACCAGTAGGCAATTTATTTAAAAACAGACTTAAACACAATTAATTAAACAGAATTCATGCTTGATTGTGTACATTTTAGAGCAGATAAGTGCTGCTTTTTGGACATTTTTAAGCAAAACAGAGTAAACAGCTTGCTTAACAAACAGCTCAGGGTGAGGTCAAGCAGAAAAATCATCTCTGTGGAGTTCTGGAGAAACACAGTTTTGCAATTTGCGGTTCTTTCGTCAAACCAGGAGGGAGAAGCAAAACACAATGTCCTGATCTCTTAAGGCTGACCGCTGGTTATAAAATATAAATGTGTCACCACTCACTTTCAAATAACACTGGGCTTTAAAAAAATTATTTCTTAAAGTCACCAAACTCAAAGTCACCAAAAATGACAAAGCATCAACTAAGCACATTTACTATGTCATCAAAAACGTATTCTTTATTCTAAAACTTAGTCCTCATTATTTGAGGTCAGAAGGTGCCCTCTTCAGCAGCTCTAGCAGGAGTGCTGACTTAAACGTCAAGGCGCAGGTTTATTTTAAAACTCTTGCAGCATAACTTTATTGTTTCAATAAAAAACAGCTTTCATTACAAACTCACCACAAAAACAAAACAAAAAACATGTATAATCTTTGATGTGGTGTTTCCTCTGGGGAAATTCAAAGAATAACTTCACTCCCCGTTCTAAAGCGGCATCCACACAGGAAACGATGAGCGACAAGTGATTGAAGCAACATGGAAACACACTCGTGGCCCGCTCTGGTTGCCTAGGTAACCTTCTCGCATATTTCCCGCTTCCAAAGGTTTCTGAGTGAAAATGTAAGCAGTAAACAGCTGGTTCCCTACATGAAGTGTAGATTCAGGAGCAGAATCTAGCTGGTTCACTAATAAATAGAAGTGTAAGGAGAGCAATAAATACACACAGATTATATTAATACAGAAACAACCAGAACCAGGAACCAAAAGAACAAACACTGTGTCTTCCAAAAAACTTTGATTTACTGTGATGCACCAAGCAGAATTTAAAAATTGACCTCCTCTGGGAAAACCCAGCCAAAGTTATAAAATCACTTCATAATCTTCAGGTAGAACATGATACCAAAAGTAGGTTATTCCCGTTCATTGCTTCTAACAAAAATCTACATCATTCAAATATAGCTTATAATGCTTATTTTTTTCCAATAAAATTGTCAAACTGCAAAAATTATGAGTTTAGTAAAGCAGGGAATCCAAAAAGTCAAAGAAAATTCACTAAAACTGCTTACTTACCTGGAACAGAAGCTGAAAACCTACCTGTGTTTACTTCTACCTTGGAGGAACCTATTGCTGTTTGAAGTTACTCAGTTATTGAACAACTTATCTACCATGAACTAATGTAATGGACCCCCAGATCCATCGTCACAGTGTAACCAGGATACATTTCTGAGACTGCTGCAATTAGTGTGACTTTGGCTGGGGTCAGTTTTCAGTGTTTATTTCTCTGATATA
Organism: Neosilurus hyrtlii; assembly: GCA_028564935.1. Classification (NCBI taxonomy): domain Eukaryota; kingdom Metazoa; phylum Chordata; class Actinopteri; order Siluriformes; family Plotosidae; genus Neosilurus; species Neosilurus hyrtlii. The sequence goes on from JAOUQZ010000001.1 coordinate 30,223,645, forward strand.
AGAACATATTTTGACAAACTGTTGATTATTTCTGATCGATAATTATATTGTGTGACAATCTTCTGCGTGACAATATTGTGTGACAATTCTACTTCAGTTTTTGAAGACTTCAAACTCCAATATATCAGAGAATAGTGCAAAAACAAATAACAACTACCGTAGAATGTCTGGCACACAACATTCTTTGTCCTCTTCTTTTTTCAAGTACCAATAGACAGAGTTACCTAGGATAGATGATACATTTTTGCTATAGTGAGGATGTTAGCTGTTGGCATAGGGAGACATAGGGACAGAATAAATGAGTCAGTTAATGAAGATTTCCAGGTTAGTACTCCAATATGCCCAAGAATAATCAAAGAAATCCAAGTTTACCAAGAATACTAAGTTAGTCTATGGTAATCCAAAATGTAATCACATTTTATGCGTTACCTGTAAGCATGTTAACTTTAAAAGATTTTTTTTTTCATTCCCTTTACTGGAAATGGTAACTTATTCTTTTAGGATGTCTACAATCATCGACATACATGTCAAAGATCCTGCTATAGTCTAATGTATTGTTACTGATCATTCATGTTACGGGGCTGAAAGTGCTGGGAATCTCATAGTAATCTCTTCAGAGATGGATTGTTCCTGACAAAGTTTTGCTCCCTTGGTAGAGCGGACCAAGGTACATGATGCTATGTGCCATTACTCAGCTGTTGTGTTCCGATATACACTATTGCTTTGTTATGGTTAGCTGTATATGGTTTGAATACGGTGAAACAGGATAGTCCCCTGTTGTTCTTGTTGTACACTTTTTTTTTTTGCAAGAAAGTAAACATGCTACATGCGTGTATGAGCGGCACACTCTCAAGTGTCCTATACTGTAGAAAATTCACAATATGGGTTTGTTTGTTTTTTTGAGAACCTACATTTTGTGTTAATATATTTGATTTAGTTTCACGGTGCTTATACTGTGTATTAAGGAGGATTATTCAATAAACGACACCTGTCTGGATACTCTCTGCTTGTGTTATTGATGTTATTGATATTATATTGAAATATGAGAAACCTTTTTTAAAGCTGTTGAACAGAGTAAGCTGCAGTCTGTGTTTTTCCATCATCCTCAATCATTCTATGTATAGGCTTTAAACACCACAATGAAAATACAGATGCCGCGAGTTGTCAGCGAAGGGCGCGCACTGTAATTGGTAACTATATGTAGTGATGAAAATTTAAAATATATGTTGAATACTATGTGTATATGTAATTGCCCCCCTTTGGATCCACACCTGGCTTTGAAAATGTTCTTGCTGAGAAAATGTGCCTTTTGTTAAGACTTTTTGTGTAATTATTACAGTTTCCTGCAGAGTGCTACACAAACAAAACAGGAACAAATTCAGCAACCCCAAACCCAGGGGAGTAATGATGTCTTTCATTCCTCGGAATTACAGATCATTGGTACTAACAAGCCAAGATACCGGATGCTGTGGCCTAGATTCTCAAAGTTATCATGTAATATCATGAATAATATCCATTATCATGGATGTCATGTAACTTGCCACAGGCAAATGGTATCTAAATTGTTGTTTAGTACATGCCTCAAAAAGAAGGCAGATAAAATAATTACTCAGTGTCAAAGAAAGATGCATGAAATGGCAAGAAACACACTATATCTCTCTAAAACTTAAACTCCTGAAAAGTGACATTCCTAAAACAGCGAGGATAACATTCTGTCGACAGGAAGATTGTTCATGTGGCTTGTGGTGTTTCAATATGTTAAAATAAAGGCTTCATGCTTTCCTTAGTTCTTATCAATATTAGCCTTGTAGTTACAAAGCAAAATGAAAGAATATGTTCAGAAAATAAAGTTATTGCGGGTATTTACTTAGATTCTACCAAGAAAAAAAATAAATACTTTTGTTTCACAAATTGACTTGTGGCACCTATGATGAATTTTGGATTAAGTTTTATCTGAAAAACTACAGGATTTAAAGCCGCTAACAAATTGGGGAACATCACATTCCATTGGAAATTAGTTTTTTAAGACTTCAACCTTGCCAGGAAATGCTCATTCTTCTAAACATAATTACTTTTTTCTAGGAACATGATCACATCATGAATTCTTATCCTCATCCAAGGAGTACTTTCCTGAATGTCTATATTTCATTCCTTCAGTAAATTTGTGTTTACTGTATAGACTTATACTTGCACTTATTTGTCTGTAATTATTAAAATGAGTAGTCACATTTTTTTCACCTGAGAAAATAACATGGTATTATCTGTAGTTCAGCAGCAACATATGAGACGAAGCTCTCTCTTTACAAATGTCATTGATTTCCAAGCAGCACACCCAGGATGACTATCTGTTTGCTCATGGGCTCCATAATCACAGGTTTACAAAAGATACCATACAAAAGGATCAATTGTCACCTTTGTGCACAGAGGCTTTCAAATTGTAGGCACAAGATACATGGCTTTATTGTTGTTTTTTTTTTTCTTCTGGTACCAACACTAAAATGGCGAAGAGTAGCACTTTTTCGGTACATGGCATGTCATCATTAAGAAACACTTGCAAAACAAGTTGCTACTCATATTAAGTGTTTAGCCTTTTTAGGCTGGGATAAGATTTGTAATTTTTTTTTCCACACTTAATAATAAAATTTTTTTTAATGAGATGTGTCCAGTTGTATCTCAATGACTTGTATCGGTGATATAAGACCCCGTTCCTGTAAAAACTGAAAAATAAACTGACATTACATGTTGAACCAATCAGATTCCTCAACATGCACACCTGACTTCAGACTGCAGATTTTCAAGAGGACCAGGGTATCGCTGGTCCACTCCCGGCCTCTCCTAGGCCACTCCCTATTCAAGGTGAATACTGACCCAAAGGTTTAATCCCCACTATCACCACTGTTGGGCCCTTGAGCAAGGCCCTTAACCCTCAACTGCTCAGCTGTAAAAAAAATTATAATTGTAAGTCGCTCTGGATAAAAGCATCTGCCAAATGCTGTAAATGTAAATGTCATGGAAATGGATAGCACGTTCCTCTGTCTTTGGTTAACTGTGCTCAGAGTTGTGTGTATCTTCAACTTTCCTGGTTACTGGCTGTTGTCACTGATCTCAAAATGCATGGCAGAATTTGAAGCCACATCAGCGTCATCTTGATCTCACTTTATGCTTCACAGCAGTGAAATTTATACTTGAATGGAATAAAAAGATGGGGGTATTAAATAATTAATGTATGATGAACATTTCATTCTAAAACCTTTTATTTCCCAATCATCAGCTATGAATAACTGTTTTTTTTCTAATTAAATACCTTAAACTAAAGGAATCTACTCACTTACTAAATTGCCAAACTATACGGTTGCAGGGAGGCCAGAGCCAAATTTGGGCTAAGGTGGGGTACACCCTGAACAGCTCACAGGGCCAACGCACACACACAACCATTCACACACCAATTAGCATGATGTACATGTCTTTGAATGGGGGAGGAAACCGGAGTACCTGGAGCCCTCACTGAGTGTGGGATTAAACCCAGGACCTTCTTGCTGTGAGGCAGATGTGCTAAACACAACACCACCGTGCCACCCTAAACCTATCAAAAATACTTCAAACAACTTGTTACGAACTTAGTCAGTAAAATTACCGATAGAGTTATATGAATTTAAAAAAGTCAAATCTTGCTAGAGTTTGAGCTGTATTGGCTTCCAAAGGTACTGCTCCACACTAAGGTATTACAGCAAGGTGGTCTCACCAAGATGGCCACCATATGGCTTTAAATTTGTAACACTGATACATGATCCATGATCCATCTTTTTACTGGATCCTTACTAACACCTTACTGCCAAGCCCATGAATGCTCAAGCACCTCATATTCATTTCCACCAAATAGGTCTATTATGTAGAGCATGCTAAATATCGGTAGCATTTGTAAAGAACAACCAGGCCAGCGCACCACCAAGATGAACAAATTGCCTTCAACAAAACGCAGGATTTGCCTTGTTTTCATGTCATCTCGATCTTATTTTGAAACCCATTTCTGCTGTAATCTGAAACTTGAAGAGACTACCTAACTGCTCTGTTGGGTTCCTTTTCATGCACTTCAAAAGCATAGAGAAAAAAAAGTGTGTGTATAAAAAAATGTCATTTTATCCTCCTCATAGATTCACAGTTTACAAATGTGTATTAAAAATATCCTGAAAACACTTGTAGCATCAGTATATATATA
>JAOUQZ010000001.1:30258871-30284101 GCA_028564935.1 Neosilurus hyrtlii
AGAACACCAGACCTACTGTGAAGCATGGGGGTGGAAACATCATGCTTTGGGGCTGTTTTTCTGCAAAGGGACCAGGACGACTGATCCGTGTAAAGGAAAGAATGAATGGGGCCATGTATTGTGAGATTCTGAGTGAAAACCTTCAATCAGAGAGGGCATTGAAGATGATATGTGGCTGGATCTTTCAGCATGATAATGATGACAAACACACTGCCTGGCAACGAAGGAGTGGCTTCGTAAAAAGCATTTCAAGGTCCTGGAGTGGCCTAGCCAGTCTCCAAATCTCAACCCCATAGAAAATCTTTGGAGGGAGTTAAAAGTCTGTGTCGCCCAGCGACAGCCCCAAAACATCACTGCTCTACAGGAGATCCGCATGAAGGAATGATCCAAAATACCAGCAACAGTGTGTGAAAACCTTGTGAAGACTTACAGAAAACATTTGACCTCTGACATTGCCAACAAAGGGAATATAACAAAGTATTGACATGAACTTTTGTTATTGAGCAAATAATTATTTTTCACCACAATTGCAAAAATGCAAATAAATTCTTTAAAAATCAGACAATGGGAAATTAAGATTTCAGATTTTAAGAAAACCCAAAGTGCAGATGCCAATTTTCCGTGTTATTTATTTATTTATTTATTTATTTATTTATTCGTTCATTCATTTATTTTTACTCATGGTTACTTCCTCAAATTTCTTTAGAACTATGCTTTGTCTTTTCACAGGTCAGGCTTCAAGTGCAAAACATGAACAAGCCTCTGTACAGGGGAACTTTTCACTGTTTCCAGTCCATCATACGACAAGAATCAGTCAGTGCCTTTTCTATTTGCTTATTTTTGGTATTACATTTAATAGCATCACTTAACCTTAATTAAAAGTTTAATTAAATGACATTAAGTAAAGTTACCCCAGACAGTTTTATGTCTACAAAGGTATAATGACATTAGACGTGGCATTTCATATCAAAATTTACCTGATAATCTAAATTGCTGGAAGAAAATGTATAAATGATTATTGATTACATTAAATGTATCTGGTATTTGGTATCTGTATCTTATTTGATAACTGGTTAGGTCAATACCGTTGCCTTGAAATATATGTTATGCCCTAACAGCTATTTTTTCCACTACAGATTTTTGGTCTGTACAAAGGCATTGGTTCTCCTATGATGGGCCTGACTTTCATCAACGCCATTGTCTTTGGTGTGCAAGGCAACACCATGCGTCTGCTGGGAAAAGACACTCCCTTAAACCAGTTCCTAGCAGGAGCAGCTGCTGGAGCCATCCAGTGTGTTATTTGTTGTCCAATGGAACTGGCCAAGACGCGCATGCAGATGCAAGGTACTGGTGAAAAGAAGAAATCAACTCGCAAGTTGTACAAAAACTCATTGGACTGCCTGGCCAGGATATACCAGCGCGAAGGCGTGCGGGGTGTCAACAGGGGCATGGTGACCACTTTCATCCGTGAGACACCTGCTTTTGGAGTGTACTTCCTCGTCTATGACGTTTTAACACGTTCATTAGGCTGTGAGCCAAATGACTCATACATGATCCCTAAATTGATGTTTGCTGGTGGTATGTCAGGCATTGCCTCGTGGCTGTCTACATATCCTGTAGATGTAATTAAATCTCGCTTACAGGCAGATGGTGTTGGGGGTAAGTCCCAGTACAGTGGCATCATGGATTGCACACGTAAGAGCTTAGCGCAAGAAGGATGGCGTGTGTTTACAAGAGGCCTCACGTCTACTCTGCTCCGAGCTTTTCCTGTAAATGCAGCTACTTTCGCTACCGTAACACTCTTCCTCATGTATGTACGGCAAGAGGAAGCTCCCAAAGATTGCGAAGCTGACCAGCCGTCCCATGCTACATTACAGCAGCAAACACAGCCTACCAGCATATAATGACCTCCATTTTCAGTGTGTATGAGAGGGCTGAGCTGTATCTGCCCTCTACTGGTGGATTTTCCTACCTGATCTGCACAAATAATTAGTGCAGTGTAAAATTGCATTTGCATATATTTTTTTATTTTATGTTGGGAAGCTGAAAGGTTCTTAAGAAAGGGATTTGTTTGTATGTAACTATTAAAATATTTATCTTGCTTATATGAATACCAATTGGTAGGAATCTGAATTTTAATACTACTGTCTAAATCCTTTTTTTTTACACTGTATGAATACTGCTGCTGATGCTGATATTGCACAAAGCAACAAAGAGGCAGCAACTGGTGTAGTGAAAGGAATCCACCACATCCTGTTACTGAATGAATTGCCATAAATGGTTATGAATTTAAATATAAAAACTACATACTACTTGAGGTAAAGTAGTTCATAAACAAATGTGAAATCCAGATGGAGAATGCACTTTAGGGTACTCCCTAACTTGTAAAATGTAAAAAAAATAAAAAAAAATAGTTAAGTGACATTAGAACACAGGCTTCTCTTCATCCTTTAGGGTTAAACTGCTACTTAAATTTGTCGCCTTAGCAAAGCAACATTCCATTTACTGTACTTAATTTAGTACTCAGGCTATTCTATAAGCATTGGTACTGATGGAACTTACAAAATTATTTTAGATTTAAAATGTCTATATTTTCTGGTTCCATGGAATTGAGATATGTCTTGCTATACTGCAATAAATGAATTTTAGGAATGTTGCTTTTTAGAACTGAAAAAGAAAATGCACAAATTCTGTGATTATATGCATGCGAGAGAATGAATTCTATAAATAAATAAACAAACAAAGGAGGAATTCATTTCTGTTTCATGCAATAAATTGCACAGACCGTCTTTACCATTCAAAATGGATGCAGTTTTTTTGTATAGTCTATTATTTGTACTTGAGACTTCTGATCTCTTTAGACAATTTTGTTCACTGTGGTAACAGCACATGTTGTTTTCAGTGCAACTTTGACGTTTTATGTTAAAAAAAATGTTGGTTTGTCTATCTGAAGTGTGAACTGATTTTATTTCTTACAGTGTGTGTACGTAACAAAGCTTATCCAAAGCTGCTTAGTGTGTGTGTGTGCGCACGCACTTGTGTCGAGAGTATGGAATTTGTAAGATTGGAGATTGTTAGAGGCAACTTGGTCTTTGTCTTAACAGTATTTGTATTTAAATCCAACTACAGCAGCTAGTGGAAACCACACTGTGGTGGGTTATCAACAAAGTCTACTGTTAACTGTAAACTCATTCATTAGGTCATTACTTGAAATGCTGTATTTCATGGTATAATTCATTAAACTTGGCTTGAAAAGTAAAGATTGATCATTTTTTATTTTAGAATTTTTTTAAAACTTTGATAAATTGTATTTTTAATCTGCTAATAAAATGTTTCTTTTTAGAATCACTTCACACCTCTGTAAGTATTAACCATGTCTTTGTATGAGATGAGGTTGAATGAGATTTTGATAAATATTTTAAGAATAGCTTGCTTACATGCCGAAGCATATTGCATTCTTTTGAGAAAGTAATTCGGCTTGGTCTTCGAAATAATCAAGAATTTTTCATGAAAAAAATTAATTTTGTCTTTTTTCATTAATGAGAACCATTAAGCTAACAGCAGCTTTTTCATGACAAATTATCTCATTACCTCCATTTTTTCATGATAAACAATTAGTTCAGAAAAACAGCAGAAATAAATTTTTCCTCACGCGATACTTAATACTTACAAAAATTAATATGATATTTAGATTTGACCCAATCTGGTGAAGTGATTGTTGCTGAAACCTTTTTGCTCATGGGTTTCCCTTCAATAAGGAAGAAAGTTGTGTTCTATGCTGATTCAACAAGAAACTGGAAAATAAAATCTCAATGAGTGACGCTGAAATCGGTCAATGGCATGTTTACTTCCTAAAAGCTACTAAGGAACATTAGAAGTAATTTTAGAACATAAATTAAAATTTTCAGTTTATTTTTGAATTCATGTAATAAATCAATAGTAAATTGCTTGGTTATAAATTAAAAGTGATAATGGTGTTTAATCAACAAAATGCTGGCACTTTCCAAAACCCATCAATTTTAAACAAATAGGAAATTGTTTTAAATATACTGCTCTCTTGTTATTAAAACCAACACAGAATGTTTAAAAACACAATTTTTATGATTTAATGAATAATTTCAGTTGATTGAGTCTAAATGAATCTAATCTAGGAACACACTGAATAATATCCATCTTCTGGGTTTTTCTGTTAGTCATCCTGAGATTTTTTACCAGGCACACCATCCCTAGTTTTAGCACGTAGCTTATTGACCTGAGATTCAGCAATATCTGCACGCTCCTCTGCCTCTTCAAGCTCATGCTGTAATTTTCTTAACTTGGCCAAGTTGGAATTTGCTTGCTCCTCTGCCTCTTCAGCTGAACGTTTGTACGACTTCACTTTGAGCTGTAGCTTGTCGACCAAGTCCTGCAGTCTTGCCATATTCTTGCGATCTTCTTCAGTTTGATAGGTGAGTTCCTTAATGCGGCGTTCATACTTGCGAACTCCTTTTATAGATTCTGTACCTCGTTTTTGTTCTGCTTCCAATTCATTCTCGAGTTCACGGATACGGGCTTCTAGTTTCTGAAGCTGTTTCTTACCACCCTTCATAGCTATTTGTTCGGCTTCATCCAGCCGGTGCTGCAAGTCTTTGATCGTTTGTTCCATATTTTTTTTCATTCTCTCAAGATGAGCACTGGTGTCTTGCTCTTTCTTTAGCTCCTCTGCCATCATAGCCGCATCAGTTATTGCCTTTTTTGCTTTTTCCTCAGCATTACGGTTCTCTTGAACCACCTCTTCTGTCTCACTCTGTAGCTGTAGCAAATCAGCCTCGTGCTTCTTCTTTTGATTGATCAGGCTAGTGTTTTGAGAATGTAGTAGCTGCATCCTCTCTGTTGCATCTGTAAGTTCTTGCTCAGCCAGTTTACGCCCCCTCTCAGTTTGTTCCAGCATTGCCCTTAGCTCCTCAAGTTCTGCTTGAAGAAGGTTATTTCTCCGCTCTAACAGGGCACTGTTCTCTTTGAGATCTTCGTTCCTGTGATCAGAATCATCCAGTTGAAGCTGAGCATCCTTCAAATAGGACTGGACCACTTTCAGTTGTTTCTGTGCATCAGCTGCTTGTCTGTTGGCTTGATTTAACTGAATTTCCATCTCATTTAAATCTCCCTCCATCTTTTTCTTAACTCTTAATGCTTCATTGCGACTTCTTGTTTCTGCATCAAGAGAACTCTGTAAAGTTTCTACCATTCGTTGGTAGTTTCTCTTTGCCTGCTCCATCTCCTCATCCTTTTCAGTCAACTTTCTTTCAATGTCTGCCTTTACCTGATTGAACTCAAGTTGAGCACGTAGAATCTTGCTTTCCTCGTGTTCTAGAGAGGCCTCAGCTTCCTCTAGTGCAGACTGCAGCTCTGTTTTCTCTTCTTCTAGTTGTTTCCTTAGTTTCTCGAGCTCATGGACACTCTTGCCTCCTTCACCAAGCTGATCTGTCAAGTCTGATATTTCTTCTTGCAGATTCTTGTTCTCCCTTTTGATGGTCTCAAGTTGATCTAGAGATTCTTCATAAGCATTTTTAAGTTTGAAGAGTTCAGTACTCAGATTTCGTGCTTCCTTCTGTGATGCTTCCAGCTCACACTGGGACTCTTCATACTTCTGCTTCCACTCTGCTATGACCTTATCGAAGGTTCTTTGTTTCTTGTCCAGGGCAGCAGATGCAGCATTTGAGCGTTCAAGATCAAGCATGAGATCCTCAATCTCATTTTGCAGACGATGTTTGGTTTTTTCAAGTGAGGAACACTTTGCATTAACTGCTTCTACTGCCTCCTCTGCCTCTTGTAGTCTTTGGACAAGTTTTTTCTTGGCCTCTTCTAGTTCCTCTGTTCTCTGAATGCCATCTGTCTCATACTTGGCCCTCCATGTTGCAACTTCAGTATTTGCCTTGGACAGTGCCCGCTGAAGCTCTGCTTTCGCCTCCTGCTCCTCCTCCAGCTGCTCTCTCAGCAAATCACAGTCATGACGAGAAGACTGCACAGCATGGGCAAGTGCATTCTTTGCTTTGACTTCTTCTTCAAGCTGCCTTCTTGCATCCTCTAATTGCTGGGTGTAGGAACTTTTTCCTCTTGTCAGTTGAGAGATCAGGCATTCTTTTTCCTCTAGTTGGCGTCCAAGTTCCCCATTTTCAGTTAGTAACTTGGCTCGTTGTGTTGAGAAGTCATTAAGAGTCCTCTGAGACTCCTCAGCCTTGGATCTATGTTCATTCATCTGATCCTCCAAAGAACGGCACATCTTTTCAAGATTAGCTTTGGCTTTCACAATGCTCTCCATGTTGGATGCAAGATCATCCACTTCCAACTTCAGCTCTGTCTTTTCTTTCTCTAACTTTTGCTTCACTCGTTGTAGATTGTCAATTTGTTCACCAAGTTCAGCCACACTATCAGCATGTTTTTTTCTTAGGGCAGCAGAAGTGGCTTCATGCTGTAGGGTAGATTCCTCAAGATCCCTCCGTAACTTCTGAAACTCAGCCTCCCTTTTCTTGTTGAGTTCCACTTGGGCAGATGTAGCTCCACCTGCCTCCTCGAGACGTTCACTAATATCTTCTAATTCGCGCGAGAGATCACATCGCTGCTTTTCCACCTTTGCTCTGGCGGCACGTTCAGCATCCAACTCTTCTTCCAGTTCCTCGATACGAGCTTGGTTTTCTTTTAATTTTTTTTGCAGTTGCACTACAGCTAACTGCTCATTCTCAAGCTTTCCATTCAGCTGATTTATTTCAAAATCTTTCTTCTTCAGTTTCTCCTCTTGCTGCAGCTTATCATTCTCCAAATCCATTATATTCTCTTGAATCAATTTTAGGTCTCCCTCCAACTTTCTCTTGGAACGTTCAAGATCCATCCTAACCTTTTTTTCATGTTCTAGGCTTCCTTCAAGGTCATCCACCTGCTGCTCAAGCTTAGCTTTAGCTTTTGTTAATGTGTTTGCTTTATCTTCTTCACTCTGAAGGTCATCCAGTATCTGCTGCTGAGCCTCTTGCAGAGCTTTTTTCTCTTTTGTGAGCTTCACTATAATCTCATCTTGGGAGGCCATTTCCTCAGTGAGGTTCTTCACTTTATTCTCTGTAGCATGTTTCTCTTTCTCAACCTTGGCGAGAGTTAGCTCAAGATCATCAATGTCTTTCTTTAACTCAGAGCATTCATCTTCCAGCTTACGCTTTTTGGCTGTGAGTTCAGCATTTATCTCTTCTTCATCTTCAACCCGTTCTGTCATCTCTTTAACTTTAGCTTCCAGCTGGATTTTGCTCTTTATCAACTGTTCACAGCGCTCTTCAGCATCTGTCAGTGTATCTTGTTCTGACTGCACTTGAAGAAGTAAATCATTCTTTTCTTGAAGAAGTGTGACCATTTTTTCCTCTAACTCTTTCCTTCTGTTTTCGGATTTATCAAGAGCCTCTTTTATTTTGTTGAATTCATCTTTCATATTTGCCATCTCTTTCTCGGCCTCGGCACTCTTGAGAAGAGGCTTTATTTTAAAGAACATTTTCATCCAAGGCCAGTTTTTCACACTTAAGAATGAGCGAAGGTTCCACTGAATAACCATTAGTGCATCCCTGCGTTCCACTAACTTTTGATATTCTGCTCTCATTAACAAAGCTCGAGCGTTAGCTTGTATTCTGGTAATGATACGGGCAAGTTGCTCATCTCTCATTTCTTCCAGTAAACCGAGCAGACCAGCTTTGAAGAAGACTTTTGTATGACCAAACTTGTACTGTGTATGATCAATGTCAAGTGACCCCAGTAGCTTCTCAGCACTCTTTTTGTTTTCAATGAACTGACCTTCTGGGATAGCAGAAGCATTCAGAATTCTGTACCTCTGTTTGAAATCACCATAGAGTACCCGGTTTGGAAAACCTTTCCTACAAATTCTGATTCCCTCCAGTACACCATTACAGCGAAGCTGGTGCATCACAAGGCTGTTGTCCATAGCTCCAGGAGTCTTTGTCTCATTAGGAATCAAACAGCGAACAAAATGAGGATGAGTCGTTTTGAGATTGGTCATCAGTTTGTTAAGATTTTCTCTGTGCAGGGCAGATACAGTCTGAAACGACGACCCCTTCTTTTTACCTCCTTTCCCACCTGACTCAGCTGCTCCTGCATAGCTGGAAAAAAGATGGCTAAGAAGCTTGAGAGAGGACTTTTGATACAGTCCAACCACTGTCTCATTCAGTGGATCTTTGTTTTTAACAAGCCAACCGCCAATATTGTAATCAACAGTGCCAGCATAGTGAACCAATGCAAAGTGTGCCTCTGCCTTGCCTTTGACAACACGTGGCTTCTGGAACATGCTTGATTTACCCAAGTGATTATCATAAAGCTTCGCTTTGAAGGTCTGGTCACTTGCCTTTGGAAACATGCACTCTTCCTCAAGAATAGACATTATTCCAAGAGGCTTCTCAATCAGATCAATACAGGCTTGCAAGTCCATCCCAAAGTCAATGAATTCCCAATCGATTCCTTCCTTTTTGTACTCCTCTTGTTCCAAGACAAACATGTGGTGATTAAAAAACTGTTGCAGTTTTTCATTTGTGAAATTAATGCACAGCTGCTCAAATGTATTAAAATCAAAGATTTCAAATCCAGCTATATCCAAGACCCCAATGAAATACTGTCGATGCTGCTTTGTGTCTAAGGACTGGTTGATTCTTACGACCATCCAATTGAACATCTTTTCATACACTGACTTTGCCAGAGCACCAATTGAGTAGTACACTTGATCCACACCTTGGCCTTTTGTGACATATTCATTGCCTACCTTAACCCTTGGATGACAGAGTCCTTTCAGGAGATCAGCAGAGTTCAGGCCCATTAGGTAGGCTGACTTATCTGCAGCTTCTGTACCATCTGGTTCTGCCTGTTCTTCTCTCTGTTTCTGCTTGAATTTCATGTTGCCATAATGCATGATAGCTCCTGTCAGTTTGTAGACTCCCATCTTCTCTTCTGGGGTGAAACCCAGCACATCAAATGCGCTGTCAGTGGCCATTAACTCCTCGCTATCATTGATGGATGGAACAGTTACTTCTCCTTGGGAGATGTAAGAGTAATCATATGGATTGTTTGTAATCAGTAGCATATCCAGCAGCTCTGGCTTTGCATTGGTCAATATCTGGTAAAAGATGTGATAGTTCCTTTCTGCTTTTAGCTGAAAGGTCACACGAGATTTTTCCAGCAGATATGTTTCAATGTCAGCTGAAGAAAGTTTACCACTTGTTCCAAAATGAATGCGAATGAACTTCCCAAAGCGGGATGAGTTGTCATTTCTCAATGTTTTGGCATTGCCAAAAGCCTCTAGTGCAGGGTTGGCCTGGATGATTTGATCTTCCAGTGTCCCTTTGTTAGAGTCTTTCTTACCCGCACTTGCTCCAGCAGCAGCTGCAATACTTGCAAAATACTGGATTACTCTCTTGGTGTTGACAGTCTTACCGGCACCAGATTCTCCAGTGATAAGGACGGACTGATTTTCCCTGTCTGTTAGCATATATTGATAAGCATTATCTGAGATAGAAAAGATATGGGGAGGAGCTTCTGATCTTTTCTTACCTCGGTAGGCAGCAACTACTTCTGCATCATAAACAGGCAGCCATTTATAAGGATTGACTGTTACACAAAACAGTCCTGAATAGGTATAAATCATCCATGCAGCATAGCGCTCCTTGAGGTTAAACAACACTGCAGGCTCATGTAGAAAAGTGAACATTGCCATATCTTCAATTTTATCAAATTTCGGTGGGTTCTGAGGATGAACATCTGTCTCTTTAACAGTAACCGTTCTTCCATCCTCTGTCTTCACTGTTGCCTTTCCTGCTTCCTTGCTGATTATTTGTCCTTTGACATACTCGACTTTTTCATCCACTACAAAGCATTCGGTTTTGATGTCAAAAGGTCTCGTTTGAGCTTCAAGTCGTTCCTTCTCTGACTTCCTCAGGAAAGGAGCTGCTTTACCAAATTCTGCCATGAGAGCATCACCCATTGTGATATCTTGAAATCCACAGATGTGTTAGGAACCGGTGTACAGTGTCCAGAGCTTTGGTTGGAACTGTAAAACTCTGGTTTTGCACTCTCTTTTTAAATGATGAACAAGTTCCAAAAATGGACATGGCTACAGGCATCTTGGACAAGAACGAGAGCCTAAACAGTAAAGGACATGTTTATCAAGACATAAAGTGGTGTTGAGGGGGCAAGAAAAAGACCTTTGGGTGATACTGTCCATATTAGGACAGCTCTCACCTCTTACATAGTTTAATCTGGTCCCACCACTTATCAGCTCCACTGGTAATTCTAATACTACTTACTTTTTGAAGTTTGATTGTCTCTATAGCCCACACATTAGTATTAGTATATTAAACAATACATTATTAAACAATTTGAAGCTTTGGTCAGCCATTTAAATGTCAATAGCAGTTCCCTAATAAGGAGATCAAGTTAGAGTTGTAGTACGTTTTGAGTACAATTTATCTTGACAAACCACTTTCTTTATCAAAGGTTCCTGTGATAGATTCCACTGACACCTCTTCTAGTTATCTTGGAACAGACTGTCTTGTCCCATCCCTGTTTAACACCACTCCCAAAATAGCACTGATAAATATTTCTTAACCCATAATTATGCTCCATATTCGAAAACAGGATTTTTTGTGGCTTATTTTTTTTTTTTTTTTTACATTTTGTTTAGTCGTAGACCAGTCAGGTGTAATGTTAATGTTCTGACTGTTTTTATATATGCACTCACACATGTATACGTGTTTTTAAACTGTTAAAGATTGAATAACAAGCATGCATGTAATAATGTAGAACAGCTTTTTAACAGAATTAACATGTGCCTTTATCTTCACAAGATCACAAATATAACAAATATACAGTGGTATTAAATTGTACAAACTCTTGTCCATTGTGATATCCATTTTGTTTTCATGCTCTATCCATGTCGTTGCCTTTCCCTTGTTTTTTGTGTAGAAGAACAGTGTTGAATTGTGTAATAAGTAACACTCATATTATCTCCCAATAAACCTCTGGACTAAATATCCAGTTAATGTTTCATTTACATTTTCATATTTACATGTTTCATGCTCATAATTGCCTTATGTATGTATAGAGTAACTATTTCATGTAGATACCACTTTGAAAAATCATGACTGCAGACTAATAACAAGAGCAATATACTGATTTAGAGAGGAATTATGGAAACATGGAATAAACACTGAATCTGTTTTTTAAACCGGACTTAGAAATAACATAAAATACATATAGCTGAAAAAATGTACATTACTTAAAAAAATTCTGTGCACACACACACACACACACACACACACACACACACACACACACACACACACACACACACATATATATATATATATAATGTGTGTGTGTGTGGGTGTAAAATATTTTACCAATAATTTATTAAAAACAAGATTGTTAGCTCTGATGTCAGAAATGTGTTTTAATACAAAATATATTTTTTCAGCGAGCAGATAAATTCATATACCCAACTAGTCCATCACTTCAGTGAGATAGATTAGCACACATTGCTTCATATTTTGCACCAATATCAGATAAATACATGCCATTTTCATTAGAACCCTAAACATTTTAATGAAGCATTTATCTTTAAAAGTTCCTGACAAAAAACCCAGATGTGTGTAGAATTTGTGAAGTCATTTAATAAACGTCTGGTATGTAATGAATAATACTGAGATTGAACTGGAATAGTGAAAACTAAATAGTTTTTTTTCCCCCATTATTATTTTTAAACTGAAATTGTGGTATTTCATTTTTATTTCGGGAAGGTCCATGACTCGTGTGCATGTAGTTAGGGCAGATGAAATTAAAAGAAATGTAAAAATATTACACAGTTATCCCTTTTTAAAACATTGGCCATGGATGTCAGGTCACTGTAATAACCAGTTCACGTTCACAAATTGCATGTTCTGTTCAGCAGCGAGACATGCGTTTCCGGTACTGTTCCACAAGAGGTACCAGGCAGCGAGGAGAGCCACTTTGCAGCAGGAAAGGGTGCTTGAGCAGATCAGTGGCACTCGCTCTCTCCAGAGGGTCCTTTGTTAACATGGATTCTAAAAAGTCTCTCAGCACTGGTGAGATCTGTTGAATAAGAGTAAAGGTTCAAGAGTTCACAAGGGTAAAGGGTTCATAATGATGAACTCCATGGACTGCACTGAAATAATACCATCCATTAGTGTGAACCAAAGTGTTAAGTATATGCATGGCTGAATAAAAGTTTGTGTGTATGTGAATATATTTACTTTGGCATGTACTGCTTGTGCTGTAAAGAGACTATTGTAACATACATTATTTTACTATATACTGTTTATGTACAGATTCAGAATACTGTCACTTTAAATAAAGTAACTTTAAAATATAACTGGAGTGATAAACAGGAAATAAACTGTTGTCAGTGTTTTGATCCCTGTACACAACCACACAGCTGTGCCACTGATTATCACAAATCTAGAGACAATTATCCACTGCAACAATTTATCCCTTTCCTTTATATAACAGCATTTATTGTATGCTCTTGCCTTTTGTGTGTTTCTGACAGACGGTGCTGCGTCATCTCGCAGTCTCTTCATAGCAGCTATTGGGGTGTCACTGAAATATGGAGGCTCTCCATCCACCATTTCCACCACCATAATGCCCAAAGACCATACATCCACCTAGATACACAAGTAAAAATCCTCTTATGTGCAAGAATATAGTGTGTTAGCTTTTAACATAATATATGTGTTTTCCTGTGAAAAGCTGAAATATTCTAACAAATACAAGCAACTATAACTGCTCCATTTTAATCCATGTCGCTTCATCTAAGAATAGAAAATATATCAGGGGATAGGAGATAGGTATTTACTGTCAGTATCAAATTACAGGTTCCAGACCCTGGTTTAATAATAGTCCTTGACAGAAATGCTACTGATAACACTCACTCACTCACTCACTCATTTGCCAAACCGCTTAATCCTATTAGGTTACAGGGAGGCCGGAGCCTATCTCAGTCAAAACGGGGCAAAGGAGTACACCTTGAACAGCTCAAAAGACCATCGCAGTGCAAACAGACACACAACCATTCACACTCACACCTAGGGGCAATTTGGAACAGCCAATTAGCATAATCTGCATGTTTTAGGACTGTGGGAGGAAACCGGAATACCCAGAGGAAACCCATGCAACACAAGGAGAACTTGCAAACTTCACACAGAAATGCCCTCGCCGAGCACAGGCCTTGAAATCATGAACTTCTTGCTGTGAGGCAGACTTGCTAGCCACTACACCAATGCCGACGAAAAGTCCATTTCCATTTTTTTTTCAATTGGAAAAAAGTTTAAACATGTGAAATACTTTTTGAATATCACAATTTCTTTACCTCTGTGCCATATGGGGCTTTGGAGATGACCTCTGGAGCCATCCAATATGGAGTTCCAACTAGTGACCTTCTCTTCGGAATGTCTTCGCTGATTTGAGCACAGAATCCAAAGTCTGATAGCTTTATCTGAGAGAGAAAGAGAGAGCGAGAGAGAGAGAGAGAGAGAGAGAGAGAGAGAGAGAGAGAGAGAGACTTGGTTTTATGCTGTATGTTACGCATGATAAGTCCAAATTAAATATTTATTGATGGCAAATCAGTTGGTAATATTCATGTACACATGACAGCAACTCCTATTAAAAGTTAAACTTACTCTCCCATCCAGCGTTAGCAATATTGAGTCACTCTTGATGTCTCTGTGTATGACACCTTGTGCATGGAGATAGGCTAGAGCTTGCAGCACAGCATCACACACTGTAGCTATCTGCTCCTCTGTCAACCTGATTATGCACACACCCACCCACACACACACACACACACACACACACACACACACACACACACAGACACGAGGCACAATGATAAGCAAATTAATTAACTAGGACTGGTAACGCCACGCTTAAATAAAAAAATTCCCTAATGATATCCCCTGCGACCCTAATTAGCGGCTCAGAAAATGAATGAATGAATGCTATCCTTGGGATGGAGGGAAGTCAGATGAAGACTTGGGTGAAGAAATGGGTGTGAGTCTCTAAGTTAATCTCAGTATTCAGATGTAAACATAATCTTGTTTTTCTGCTTAGTCCGGTTTGAGAACAAAGAATTAGAATGTCAGTCTTCAAAAAGAAGAACGGCATGTAGTTAATGATGCACTACTTTATGTTTAAAATACTTTACATAGTCCTTAAAATTACTTACAGTTTGTTGGAGAGACAGTACATACACACAGTACATTCTGCTCATCTGATCAAACTTGTTTTATTTATTTATTTATATATATATATATATGTATATGTATATGTATATGTATATGTGTGTGTGTGTGTGTGTGTGTGTGTGTGTGTGTGTGTGTGTGTGTGTGTGTGTGTGCATGGCAACTTCATGCCAAGGTTTGTCCATAGCAAGATTTGTCCAGGATTTGCTCATTTAATGAACACACACACACACACAAATTCAAGGAGGTTTAATTTTCCAGACATTGATTAAGTTAAAGGTATATTAAAAATGATTTTAATAACAAATCCTCAAACACAATCTAATTCAATTCATTTTTATATTCATTTATTTTCAGCCTAGTAATGTAGGTTTAAGGCTTTAATAGCATCCATTGATTATTTATTTCATTTCCCGAGCTGGTTTATCCTTTATTAGGGTTGCGGGGAGCCTGGAGCACATGGAGGCTTGATGAAGGTGGGGTACATCCTAAACAGCTTGCCTGACCTTCACAGGGACACATTCATTATTTTTAAACAGAAAATCTTTACATATTTTTCCTTAAACAAGCACAATAACTTAGATGATTTCTGTCAAAAACTAGGACTTATGTTACACTGTTTAACTCATTTTAGAAATTTTTAATTAATGAGGAAAATGATTGTCAACAGAGTGGTTGTTACTACCAAAAGGCTGATTATTTTTCAATAACAGCATTCTCTAAGGTGTTTTACTTCTCTCATATAGTACCTTACCATTGTTCATGGAATAACATTAACATTATTAATGTTATTAACTTTTTCTTTCAGCTTCTCCCATTAGGGATCACCACAGCAGATCATCCTTCTCCATCTCACTCTGTCCTCTGCATCCCTCTCCGTCACACCAATTTTCTGCATGTCCTCCTTCACCACATCCATAAATCTCTTCTTTGGCCTTCTACTTCTCCTCAAGGCAGTTCTATTCTCAATATTGTCCTACCGAGAGTTACAAGAGATGCACAGAGGAACCGGCCAGAAACCGGAATCAGATGATTTTAAGGGTGATCTGCCACTCCTGACTTCCTGATACAGTACCACAACTGCTTTCTTGGCATCCTGTTGTGTGCTTACTCCAAGTCTATAAACATGCAATTTAACTACTTCTGACCATCCCTGTACTTCTACATCAACATTCTCAAATGAAATATGGCATCAGTGGTGCTCATTCATGGCATGAGACCACAATGCTGATCACAGATCACCTCCTTTCCTCTCAGCCTGGATTTCACTGGACTGCACATCTCTTTTGTTCTTTAGAATTGGTACAAGACCAGTTCTCCACTCCTCAGGCAGTCTGGTTAAAAACTCGACTGTTATCTCAACCAGATGTCTCCATACTTCCACTGGTATATATTCTGGGCCACCTGCCTTTCCACTCTTCGTCTTTTTCAGAGCAATTTCTTTATTCAGACTTCCTGGTTCACTATCGCTATCCTCCAACCATCTCTCGCTGTCTCTCATTTTCTCACCTTTACATTTTTTGGCATTTGGCAGATGCCTTTATCCAGAGCAGCTGAGTAGTTAATGGTTAAGGGCCTTGCTCAAGGTCCCAACAGTGGCAGCTTGGTGGTATTGGGGCTTGAAGTAATCCAGAGTCATAAGCAGTGAGACAACACTGCCCTAAAATGTTATGAGTGTTAGCACATTTATGGAATTTAGAAGGAAGCAGAGTGACTTACAGATATCATTTTTATACAACTGAGCAATTGAGGGTCAGGGGCCTTACTCAAGGGCCCAACAGTGGCACCTTCTTCACTTCATCATCTCTGTTCCCTTATTAACATGCCCACTGAGGTCTGCCCCAATCACCACTCTTTCATACTTAGGAACAATCACTTCATCTAACTCCCTCCAGAAGTCATCCTTCTCCTCCTTCTCACATACCACTTGGGGGGCATGACATTCAAAATCACTCTTTTTAGTTTCTAGCTTGGCACTCATCACTTTGTCAGACTTTCTTTTTACTTCTGACTACTTTCGTTAAGCCTGTGTCATTTTTCTTCCCTTTCACACCATGGTAGAACAACATGAATCCACCTTCAGTGTTCCTGACCTTACTCCCTTTCCACCTGGTCACTTGTACACACAATATGTTTACCTTTCTCTTCTCCATCATATCAGCCAGCTCTCTCCCTTTACCTGTTACTGTGCCAATATTGAAAGCCCCTTCTCTGACCTGAACTTGATTAACCTTTCTCCTCTCTCTCTGTCCCTTGATGCGTCTTCCTCCTTTTCTCCTTCTCCTTGGCCCAACCATAGCACCGGCGTTCTTTGTTAACCTGGGCCTCAACCAATCTGGTATGAACATTTTGTTTTAAATCTACATGTTTTATTTAGACCAGGTTTTACATCGGATGCCCTTCCAAATGCAACCCTCCCAATTTACCTGGGTTTGGGACCTGCACTAAGGGCACACTGGATTGTGCGACCCCAATGGCTAGATTTTGATTGTTATTAACACAATAAGTACTTTCTTGATATACTATTATCACATTGCACTTTTACTATGTATGGTTTACCAGACACTCTTAACCAAAGCTACGTACATGTACGATGAGTGCGCCACCATCAAATCTAAACAGCTTGTTATTCAGGGACAAATGAGTCCTAAAAACAACAAAAAGGAAACAAATATCAACTAAGTAAAATCCCCACTGGTGATGCTTTATGGAGGTTTTTGTATACTTATTCAGTGTTCAGTGAGGAATGAAGGAAGGAAGAAGGGAAGAGACAAGTTATTTAAGAAGTAGAACTATTACATGAACTGGAAATAATTAGAGCAGCGAACTATGGCAGACTCCTCTCTGGGCTTTTAAATCAGAACTCTGAGCACTGTTCCATGGCACAGTAAAAGTTTCTAGAGGCCTACTATAGTGCTTTGGATAAATGAAAGCCTGACACTTCTTTGCTTAAAAATCTGTGCCTATTTTCATATTCTTTGTACATGAATTTTGTTAAACCAATACAAGAAACTATTTTACACAACATGTCATTTGTATCGATTTGCTGCAGTGTAACAGTCCCACTGAAGGGGAAGAGATTTCATGGGTACAGAAACCAAGAATGGTTCTAGTAAAGTTTGTGCTTGTGTGCCTGGGTGTCCCAGGTGGGCTGACTGATACTACATTGCTTGATAAAATGCCAATTTATTTGCATTGTCCTTTCTCTTCCTCTTAAGTTGGCTTAGTGTGTTTAGCACTAGCACACTGTCCCTGAACCAACAGAGATGTGTTTACTTACTGTATGGATGGGCCATGCCTCAAATCCTGACCCTTTCTGTCAACATCAATATGTCTAATGACTTCAGGCTTCTGAACCACTTTCATTATGGAGAAAACTTCTCAGTCAAAGTCACAGGGTTCAGAGAAAACGTAATGCAACTGGTTTAGCGGTGAATGTCTTTACAGCCCACTGAACATTTGCTTATATCATATTTTGCTGGAGATACCATCTGTGGAGGCTTTTAAAGTTTTATGATGGAGTATATCACTCTTACTGTTGTTCACAGTAAAACATGAACACAACCTTGATGTGGTTTCAAAGTTTGACAAGGACATTTGCTTATTGCAAATATTTCATATGAACAGACTGAGATTTAAATAAACTAAGAGTAAGAGGTAAGAATCCTTTAAAACCATACATACAGTAGTGTGCAGTGAAGATTATACACCACCAGTTTTGTCTAAAAGGGCTCCTAATAAAAATAAGTAAAAAGTTACTTCTCTATTTTTATTTATTTTTTTGGTGAAAGTGTATTGAACAATTCTACTGTCAGCAGTGGGAACCAAAAAAAAATATTCCGACAAGTATACTGAGGTAAAAGTATGGCTAGGTATAAAAAAATACAGTACATTTATACAACTTAACAAAATGAAGATAATTTAGAAACCAAGTACTATTCAAGTATTTATTTCATGTAATATTGGATCATATTTAAACCAATCAGTCATAATATTAAAAACATTATAACCACTGACAGGTGAAGTGAATAACAGATTATCTTATTATTGTGGCACCATCCAAAGAGTGGGATGTACTGGGCAGAAAGTGATCAGTCAGTTCCCCAAGTTGAAGTTTTGAAAGCAGGAAAAAATTAGTAGGGATCTGAGTAATTTTTACAAAGGCGTGTTGGCTATATCACTGGATCTAGTCATCTCCAAAATGGTCTTGTGGGGTTCCTGGTATGCAGCTGTAAGCAGTTTATGAAACCATGTTTTTCTGAAATATGATTTAACACTGGAGAATGCACCAGCTACTTATACCCCACAAAAACAGCTGTATTACTGAAATGTGTTGAGTTATTGTGTTGAGTTTCACGTTAATTTGAAAGTAGTTCTGTTTATAAAGACCGTATATCTTTAGGTAACCTATATTGGGTGGGAAGCAAAGCAATTTAGCATCCCCATTATGGTGATTTCTACGTTACTAGGTATTACAACGTTAACTGTGGAAACAAAAAAGTTACCAAACATGTCCAAAAATGGCAAAACATTTTCAATTACAGCAAAGGAACACCTCCAAAATGCCTTAAGAACATGTCGATTTCACAGTTTCACTATCATAAATCTAAAAAAAAAAAAATACAATTTTGTGCACTTAAAAGAAAATGTTTTTACATATTGGGCAGAAACCTTAAATCTAATAGAAAACAGAGTGTCCTTCATGAGTGGAAGCCTCATAGGCACATTTTTTTTCCCAATGCAGAGGTATTTTGAGAAGAAAAGCATAGACACCGCCAGAAGATTGAAACTCTTTTCTACCAGCACACACAATCTAATAAACTCTTACATTCACTTTGTAACTTTGTCACTTCTGGGAATTTGATGAGGTGTGAAGTGAAGTTTCTACAGGGGGAAAACCCTTTCTTCTTTATAATGATTAAAAAGAGCAAAACAGTGTTTCTCCTTTATTTCTCCCTTGTTTTTCATCCAGAGATGAAACACTGCTGATGAAGTTTTGCTGATGCAGATTTCTGCTTTGCTCCATGGATTCAGTGTTGTTAGTTTAACCTAGACCTAAAAGAGTTTGAGCTAATGGAGGGACAGAATGAGAATAAGAGCAGACAAAAAGTTAACTTATTCATCCATGAGAACTTGTTTTTGTGTCTTATGCAATTCCAAGTGTGAGCCCAAGGGGAAATAAAGAGCTGGGAAAAAACAACAAATGAGGACTTATATGTAAATTATTTTGGATAGAAATTACAGTGGCTTTTGTAAACCCAAGAAGAAGAAAAGCAAAAGATGGCTGGTGGCCAACTGTGCTCTGCACTAAAATCCACTTTCACAAACAACCTTTGTTTGTTTGTTTGTTTCTGCTGTATGAATTTAGCAGAGCTATGACAGAAGGGACTGATGTAGGTTTGGGTGTGGTGGATTTGAAAGCATTGCTCTTTTTTCACATATAAAATATGTGCTATATTTGTGATGTGTCATAATAGGTCAGATCTGTTAATCAGATCATACACTGTTTATAAGAAAAAGATACAAAGGTTGTTTAAAAAATTCTCCTATGATACACATGGGTATGTAAGAAGTCCCATGGATTTAATGTAGTACATTCATAAGACTATTATAAGGCAATGTTGAGATTCTGAACATGTCAAATGCGTATGAAAATGAAAATGAATGTGGTATGTTTATTGTAACACAGCCATAGGACACTGTAGAGCAGGCCTAGGAAATGGATGGCATATACAACAAGCATATACATTTTCTGTCACACGAGTTTTGTACAACACCTACATCTGTTCTAGGAATTAGGAATTTGCCTAATTAACTGTTGTTGAGCAACATATGCGACAGGGGCTTAAGGGTAAATTTCATGTATGATCTTGTTAGGGCTAAAACCCTCATTGATTCCCCATAAAAGCAATGATACTGGATTAGTAAACCAGGAATTAGGAGACCTCATAAAAGTAAGTGCCACATTGTGTTCTTCCCTTAGGACCTGATACTAGATCACCTGAACAATATTTTCAGCAAACTGTCTCCAGGTTTCTCTGACAAACAATCCTGTTTACTATTCTTTAAATAATTCTGAATTGCTATGCATATACTTCTACAGAATTTTCCAAACAAGCTCATAACACATGCTGTAAGCCACAAAAAAAAATCCATAAATTCTCACTAGCAAACAGAGCAGAAACCTGTTGCAATGTCAATTTTGACTAATTTGTTGAACATAAATCTGACAATTATGGAGTGTTTTGGTGCAATATACAAATAGGTATTTTTTTCTTTTATTATTATTATTATTATTATT
This sequence comes from Neosilurus hyrtlii, assembly GCA_028564935.1. Taxonomy (NCBI): domain Eukaryota; kingdom Metazoa; phylum Chordata; class Actinopteri; order Siluriformes; family Plotosidae; genus Neosilurus; species Neosilurus hyrtlii. Next base: position 30,279,440 of record JAOUQZ010000001.1, read on the forward strand.
TTATATTATATATTATTATTATTTTTGGGACCTTATCATAGGAACGTGGCTGAGTGTGATGTTGGTTTTAAATGAGAGCTCTAACTGTAGTAATAAGTGTAAATGTGAGTGAAATTAATCTATGGTGGGCTTCTTATAAAAGCATAATTTATTTTTAGGCACTGTCAAAAAATACATAAACGAATCATGGTTGTTAACAGAGACTTCATGCCTTGTCCTGCTCATATCATCCCTTCCAGTTCTACAAATCATACACAGTGACGCAGTCTCTTTCCTAGTAATTGTCATCTACAACTACAAATGCAGTAGTGTCCTTGATGTTATGAAAGTAAACAGCATTATAATTTCCTGCCTTGACAACACACTGTCTTGTTCTCTTCTACCAATTTTTTACTACATTTATTTTTTTCCAACTGAGGAGAAAAGAGCCCCTTTCTGATCGCCTGATTACTCACATCTGCGTAAATACATCCATCTCCACTGCAGTACAGCGTGTACAGATAGATGAAGACTTTATAAAGAAAGAGAGAGCAAGAGAGAAAGAGATGAGTATCTGTAGTCTCCGGTCACATCTGCACAGTGAACAGAAATGCTTACAGCTTCAATTTGTGCCCACCAATGAAGAACTGCAGGAGGTCATTTCGCCTTCATTTCCCCATCACAGTCCACATGGAGGAGAGGATATAGTATGTGTAGCTTAGTTTTTTTGCAGTGATGATTTAGTTTTATTTTTATGCACCTCATAATATATGCTTCTACAGCACTTTTACAGAGATTCACTAAATGATATTCATGGAATAAAACCTGTGATGGTATACACTGCAGTTATTTCAAGTCATGTAAGGCAACAGCTCCTAGAAAAGAGCACTAATGCAAAACTGTTAACCAAACAAATAGTGGTTTCAAACACTGAATTAAAACTAAGAAAACAGTTGCACATATGTAGCATAAGTAAATATTAGTAGCTCAAATAGCACAATGCAGCATTTGTTATTGGTTATTCTGTTAAAGGCTTAAGGCACCTTCCAGACAGAGATTTGAATTTAAATCCAGAATAAGCCAGATGAGAGCATGCTGAGGAAAATCTTCTGGAGATGACACAAGTAACAAAGATTGAGAGAAAGTTCACCTTTAACAAAGGATAGTATAATTGTTAATCATTACAGTATCCAGGCAAAAGAGAATAAAGACAAATGTTACTAAGTGTGTTCAGAGTTCACAAAAAGCAAATTGTTTTGTGATAGGTATGGAATACTCTTTATGATAATACCAGCAGATCCTAGTTACAGATATTTATGTGACATTAGACAATCAACAATTATGCATTGATTTTGAACAATTGAACAATTGTTTTTGTATATAATGCACAAGAACATTAGCACAAAAAACATACTAAAACATTTTTGTATGACATGCATCTTGTATGGTTATATTTAGGCCTCTTTTTTTTTGTTCCTTTTTTGTGGATCCGCTGATGTGAATATTCACAATTTCAAAAAAAAAATTATAATAAATTAAAAAATAAATTAATTGGGAAAAAAGCCATTTTTCCTTCCTGCCTGTCTTAACTTGGTGAGTGCACAATTTTAAAATCTGAACATTTTTGTGTACAGTGTACAAATGTCTGGTGCACAAGACTATCAGAAGTGATACTGTAGACATCTGTTTAGCCTACTCATTCAGAGTTTAATATATACTACATCGAAATATAAGTAAACCATGCTCTGTAAAGGTTTTTGTCCATATACTACATGGAAACACAAGAAAAAAAACCTGAAATCAAATTTTTATTGTTTATTTTTTCCAATTTTACAGCGTTATAATGATGATGCTGCCTGCTCCATGTGACCACGGCAAACTGTGAGTGTCGATTGCATGGCAGCGTGGTGGTTAGCATGTCTGCCTCACAGCAAGATTTTGTGTGGAGTTTGTATGTTCTCCCCGTTCCTCCAGGTACTCCAGTTTCATCCCACACTCCAAAGACATACATATTAGGCTAACTGGCTGTTCCAAAATGCCACTAGGTGTGGATGTGAGTGTGAATGTGTTTGTGTTTGTGTGTATGTGTGTGTGGGTGGGTGTGTTGCCCTGCGATGGTCTGGCGAGCTGTTCAAGGTGTACCCTGCCTTCGCCCAGTGTTGGCAAAGATATACGCTCCATATTCCCTGCCACCCTAATAGTACGATTAAATGGTTCAGAAAATAAGTGAGTGTATTCAGAGTAACAGATACACAACATTTATTACATAAAAGCATAAGTAATCCAAAATAAATCAGAGATTTATTATTTACTGCTTGGAAATACAAGAAGAGCAAACTATTTTTAGATTTATTTTTCTATTTTTAAATTAATTGCTCTAAGCGATTGTGACAAACTGTGAATGTCAATCATTTTAATTCAAGCATTACCTGCTCAGAATAATGTTTTTATATCCCCTGATAGCAGACCAATCAGACTGTGCCATTCCCGTTTATACTAATTTTTTAAAATTAATAAACTGGATTATCTTAATTGTATCACATTGGCAGTTCAGTTAACTGCTCTTTTTGGTCTTTTGTAACATTAGTCAAACATTACTCAGGGCCATCACTGAACCCTAAATGAAAACCATTTATGTTTTCGTTGCCTTTATTTTTAACTGTAGGATTGGTGTTACATGCTTTCTTTCTCCTGTTCATATTTCAAGTTGTCAGCAGTGTATAATCCTGATAGTGTTTTCAATAAAACCATTCGACTACTTCCTGGAATCCTGGCAGAAAGTCCAATGATTTATATCAATTTACTCTGAGTGTATATCACTCCATGACAGAAGATGTTTCTACTTAATTCCAACTTAAGCATATGAATATAAGTTTTTTTTTTTAAATAAATATGCATTAGTTTTATTTTTCCATATTTAAGGTACATTATTATTATTATTATTATTATTATTACTATTATTATTAATATGCTTTTTTGAATATATTTCTTACAAGCGAGTATTATTAATAACCTCTTGATCCTCTGAAGATTTAATTATCAGTATCATTATAGAATAAACATGTTAAAATCTCCTGTGGTACTTGACAGTAATTAAGATGCCGTTCCCACTTGTATGAATTTTATTATGGCACAGCATAAAACAACATTAAAACAATAAAAACAACAGCAAAAACCAAACTAAAATTACACTTTAAAGGTTTCTATTTTATATTTTAACATTTACATTTTTATAGAGAAGTCTTGAATAAAATCTCCATATCATTTACCTTTAAACTGGAGTCCACAATTATAAGGTGTGAACCGTTAATTTTTTATTTTTATTTCTTTCTTTATTTATTTTTTTACACCGAAAGAGAGGCCCACAAGTAAAACATCTACATTCTCCTCATGTGTGTCACCATGTGTACACTTCATTCATACATCCACTCGTAGTTCATTTCTTTCTGGTCACAAAATCCCCTCATATTATTCGGCCTGTTCTGGCACGGGTCCCTCGTTTCTTTTCTCAGTGCTGTTTCTGATTGGTCAGAGAAGAAGACTGATTTATTTACTGAAGGTCAGTCTGCTCATCTCGCTATTGTCCATTAGGAGGAACCACCACAGCTGTGTATGCTTAATTACCATAGAAACAGTTTCGGCCCGGTTCAGTCAGGCTTCAGCATGTGAGCAGCTGCAAAAACAAAACGCGCCTTGCGTTGAGATTAGAAACGTCAATCAACAAGACACGGGAACTGGACGAGGAGGCTTGAGGTCACATTTTAAGGCCCCTGGAGACCAACTTGTATAATTGATCTGTTTTTCCTGTCTCCATTCTCTCAGTTCTTCTCTTTACTACAGCAGGGATGCTGGATTTCCTGTTAGGATGGTCGAACCGCCCTGAAAAACTAAAAGTTATTATTGCCCTGTTTTCTGGAGAGCTAAAACCTTACTGTGTCTAAAAACCCACATGGAACATACAGTAGATCTACATGTTTTTGCTTAATGATGTACCTGCATTGTATTTACATAAGATTAGTTTTTAATCAGAAAAGTCTATGCAGCCTGAATAATCCCATATTTAAAAAAAACCCATAGAAGGGATTTAAGATTGTAACAGATTACCCCACTTAAATTCCCTTGTTTTTAATTACTTTTTCCTCCCATGCCACTTTGTTCCCCATCTTTCTTAATCCACAACTTTTTCGATGCAACAGATTTAAAATAACTTTTGGAGTGCAGTTGCAACCCTGTTTCTGACTGAAGCATTATGTAGGTACATGTTTATTGTGTAGGTACAAAAATAACATCAGCGGTTTAGGGGCAGCTTCAGAGTAATGGAAAGAGGTCAATTTCTGAAATCAACTGTTTAAACCAAAAGTTTATTTGTTTTCTCTTTTAACAAGAACAATTGCAAAACATGCAAAGCAAATGATAGTGTTCTACACTGTTACTTATTAATGCAATGAATGACGTGTAATTCTGAGAGGTATCTCTACTGTCTAAGGCCAGAGTTCTAAGAGTACTGCGGCTTCTTTAAGGGCTGAAACAAATTAAAATAAATAAGTCTTCAGTGGGGGCAGTGGTGGCCTGGCGGTAAGGTGCTGGATTACGGATCCCAAGGTCAGGGGGTTCAAGCCCCACTATCAACGGGTTCTCACTGCTGTCCCCCCAGTGCAGCTAACTGGGTTATCAAAGGCCGGC
>JAOUQZ010000001.1:30295656-30309126 GCA_028564935.1 Neosilurus hyrtlii
ATATATATATATATATATATATATATATAGTCCTAAGTCTATATATATAATAGTAGTTAATTTAGTCGTACAGCTTAAAATTTCTCTTAAGAAACCAGACAGTAAAATATTACATAATTAATTTATCAAGTATTTATAAAAAGATCCATCTTGACCACTTTTCTTAGCATCATGCTTATGCAGTGGTCCACATAATAGACATTGTTGTAATGTTTTGGGACTAGTAATATGCAGGCCAGCCTGGGTTGACTGGCTTTACTTCTGAGGGGGCTGATAGGCCAAGTGCTTAATCCAGTTATTTTTAGGTCAGTGTTTCCAACCTACTCTTCTTCCGTTCCACTCTTTATCCATGAGGCTTGTAAAAGTTTTTTTTTCCCATCCGAGTGGCCTGCGTAAGAGTAAAACCAGTCATTCTACTAATTTTGTTTTAATGGATTTCATTCCTGACCACTATAGACTTCAGAGGCCTCACTATAGGTTTCAGAGAAATTGTAGGTGAACCTTTATAGTTCGTTAGTTATTCTTGCTAAGGAGTGAGTTAGTGCATGAGAGGCTATCTAAATCAGAAGGCTAATCTAAAGGCATAAACTCACAATGGCTGGTGGATGGGAAGGTCATGTTGTTTACTACATAAAATTTGACATCAAAACAAAAACATTATGCTACATTGTATGTTCTCTGACTCCATTTCATGACAACCCAGCAAGTCATTTGCTTAGCTGATTAGCACCCTTTCACAATTTTTTATCAAAAAAGCTGGGTTAAAAGCAGCACTGTAATACAAGGCATAAAAAATAAATAATGAAATCTCTAATTTTCAGGGGCAAACTTACTGGCTCATACATGTCTCACCACTTTTACTTTGATATTATATAAGATGGAAAACAGCAATAAGCTTAATGCTTTCATCGAAATGTAAGAGTGTAGCAGGAAACTAAACACAGTCCATTTGGTAATGCATAATAAAGATATGTCTTTAAGGTCAGGGATTTCAAAGTAATGTCATTACTCTAAGAGCCTTTGTTGTCTAAGACATATATGCAGCTTGTTTAGGAGGAGTAAGCAAGAGGTATTCGTTCTTATGCAGCTGAGACAACAACAGGATATGAGACTTTTCTTCATACTCTTTGCTAAGATTGCAGTCAAATTACTGGAAAATAACAGCAATTTTCTGCTATTTCATGAAAAAATTACGCTAACTACATTAACTAATTAGCCCACCAAATTGCAGTGCCATCTTAAGCAGATAGGTTGTGCGAATCCACTTGCCATGGTATACAATCTCAACACATTTATAACAGCGGTGTGAACTGAAGAGAAAAAGAAAGGGAAGAGAGAAAGATGGGGGGCTGGAAAATGAAACACAATACCAGAGCAGCTGTCAATGAAGATATAAATCAGTAAAAAAAAATACAAAAAACAAAAAAGGAAAATGTAAAATAAGGCCATGTTTTGGATTTTTCATCAAAGCAGATAAGAATATTTTACCCTTTAAATTCTTTGTAATAAAAGTAAAATTCTTTTGTAAGTGAAAAGGGTTCTCACATGGTTAAATTCTCTTGTTTGTACCAGGTGATGATAGATTATAAAACATAACATGCTGGTCATATTCTGACAAAAGAAACCAAATATAGGAGAAACTCCTATAGTCGATTCCTGGAGGGTAGAAATCTACTGACCAGACAACATATTACTTTTCCCTATACTGAATACCAACAGCTTCCATTCAAAAGACGATTTAGTTCTGTTATTGGTCTAACCAACATTAATAGATAAAAAGACTGCGCACAAGTGAGCATTATTGAATATTTGTGAATTAATTATTTATTGGTAATAAAACTTCACAATAAACATTTTGAGTTACTTAAGAAACGATACCAGTTTCAGTGCATGTCTTATTTTAAATGTTTTATTTATTTGAGTGTATCTAAAATTGTGCCATGGCTGCCCCCCTTTGCTATTGTTTTCGTCTTCATGAATATTTGTGTGTTATTATATCCTAGATAATATCCTATAGCATGGGCAATTAAGGGGTGTTCACCTATGCTAATCAGAGAAACTGGCATGTGCTTTCAACTGAAAAAAACTACAAGATTTACCATTCTAACACAGCTGTGGAAAAATTCAGAGGTTTGAGTACACTCCATTAATCTGATGTAAACTTTTCTTGTGAATTTTTCCTAACAAATTTAAGGAAAAACTTTATATTGATGAATGAGGCCTATTGTTAGCAAATTGATGTGGTACAAAAGGAATAAAAAACACATTGCTGTCATAATATGCTGTTATAATAATCAGAGTGGAAATCGTTATGACACTCTAGAGTGGAAATCATTGATTATTTTATATATATAACAGCATATCAACAACTGATATTCCTTACCTAACACCGTTAGTCATAAATAGGCTTTAAATGTGGTGCATTAACAAGCATCCAAAAACCCCTACAATGTGCTGTGCTCTTGTTAGCATGCAACTGGAAGGATGTGTGCAGTACAAGGCAGGAAGTCCGTTTAATGTCTGTTTCCATAAACATCTGGTTTATCACACATGGCAAGTTTCCCTGCCTCAAAATAAGCAACAAAATCTAAACACACTCACTTGCGAGTTCATTTCCTGTCTGCATACTGGGAATGCGCTCATCATTTCCAGATTTGCAGCTCTGAAAACCTGGACACTAACATTTAGTAAGATGATTTTAATTTTCATTTGCTGTCTACAAAGCATAACTTTGCTGATGTCTGTTTAGAAATATGTTCTCATGCTGTCCCAACTCAAGCATCTCCTGATCACATTCATAACCTTGTCAGCTTTCATTAGTCTGATTTTCCTGAGATCTCTGTGTGGCCTTTGCTGGGATATCTCTCAGTGCTGAAACTGCTGGATGCTTCAAGTTCTGCTCGACTGACCAAAAGATTGTGAGTCAACCCAAACCAAAAATGTGGTTGTTATTGTTGTTGTTGTTGTAGTAATGATTGAATCCTTTAGGAGAATGAATTTGAGAGTTCACATGAGACACTAGTGTGAAATTTGTTAATGCAATAATTTTTCATATGTAAGAAATATAAAAATGAGGCCATTCTGTTATATAACTGTTAAAACAATTGATCACAGGTCTCATATAATCATATCACCCTAGAGTTGATTAAATTTCCTATAGCAGCACATCCCATTTTTTGACTTCTCTTAAAATACAGCAATTTTAGACCTGGGAGGCAGCCAATGAAATCGGTTGGCTATCTGCTTAACTGGTCATACTAGAAGTGAACTATGACAAAACATGACTGGCTGTTAGTTCAAATTGGCTTAAGTTAAAATCATGTAAAGGATATATAATTTGGCTGCATACACAACATTGTACATACTCTAAATAATGTAAAACCAAATCCTGAAAGGAATTTATGTAATCATGGCATTTATTAAGACATTAATTGTGATTTGTCTGTAATGACAGTCTTATATCAAATAGCCACACACACACACCAACATCATGTAGGAATGTTTACACATATTTAAAACATATTTAACATTATATTTGTTTAAGTTTTTATAACAATGGTTTCAACACATGGACAGACCAGGTGCCTGAAGTCTCGTAATATAAATGACAGATCTAGAAATATATTTTTGTTATCTGTACTGTAGGGTAAAATGCTATAAGTATATATGGTAACCATATTCAGCAGGCAGCATATCATGAAAATTAATGTTAGATAAAGCATTCAATAAAAGTAATACAGGATAACTAAATTAGGCTGTAGTAATGTCTTCCTATTAGGATATGACTGTTAGAGGGGCAGTGCAAGAATTACTATGTGTAATATACATATTTAATCACATTTTTGATAGTTTTAAATGCATCTGTAACTTGGAGAAGATCCTTGCATGCTTCAAAGTTATTGAAATGATCACACACCAGTCACAGAAGTTGATACTGAAGTTGTTTCAACTCCTGAGGCTCTTCTGTTAGCAAGATTATTCTCTTGCTTTTATGTGCAAAGATATTTAAAGCATAGGTGGCATGGATATAAACACAAAACTGGCCAAAGTTGCCGCAAGCTTACTAAAGACTTTTTCACTTGTTTGAGCAAGTTGAAACACAACATTTAAAACCCATTGGAATGGCAGATTTTAGTCCTTGGTTATAAGGTGGCCACCAAAGGCACGACATATAGGGGTATTGTCCGGTTTTGTGTTTATATCTATGATCAATGGGTGTGGCTGAGAAGTATGAACAAAGCTCTTTTTTCAGATGAGACCAAAATTTATCTTTTTTGACCATCAAGGAAAAACTATGTCTGGTGCAAACCCAATACTCATCACCACAGGTACACCATCACTACACTGAAACTTGGTGGTGTCAGTGTCATGCTGTGGCAATGTTTTTCATTTTCACTGGAAAAGTAGTCAAAATGTTCCATTATTCTAACTCCTTCAGGAATTTCTCTACCTCAACAATTTCCCTGTACTGAGCACCATCCATATATACTGAGAACATGTGAAATATAGATTGCACACAGGTGGACCATATTTAACTAATTATGTGAATTGTCTGACTAGTTATGTAAGGTTATTGGTAGCATTCATTCATTCGCCGAACCACTTAATCCCACTAGGGTTGCAGGGGGGTTAAAGCCTATCTCAGCCAACTCTGGGATAAAACAGAACACCCTGAACAGCTCACCAATCCATCGCAGTTAGAGCTTCTTTAGGGGACTTAATAACAAAGGGGGTGAGTACATATGCATTGACCTCTTTTCCTTTTTTGTTCGTTTGTATGTTGTTGTTTTTTTTTACTTCTTTGGGAACTTTTTTTATGATTTTACCTTTTTCCCTTTGGAGTAATTTGTGCAAATCTATTAAGTAAATCCAAGGTAAAAAATTAATTTAGATCTGTTAAAGCCAGTGGGAATACTTTTGCAAAACGCTGTATAAGCTGAAAAATCTTACACTATTATTGTATTCTAAGTTTCAGAATCTTGAAGGATGTTGTTTCCAGACTAATTGAATAAGTGCCACTATTCCCAGTGGACTTAAAGGTTAGTAATTAATTTAATTTAAAGCACTTGGCAGTAAGTTCACTTGACATCTGTCAGAAGTTGGTCAGACTGCCTTTATTAGTGAATGTCAGGGGTTGCGACAGTTTTTGTGAAAATCTACCAGACTCTGTATTGATGATAGTACTTAGTGTTTAACAAAAACAACAACAACAACAATACCAAAAAAGTATTAATAAATGTTATGAAAAATAAAATAAAAACTTTTTCCACTATGCAAAATGAAGTGCATGTAACACTAATTTGCATATACTGCCAGAACTTCTTCATGAGCACTTGTGTCTTTATTTATTTATATTTTATTTATTTATAGAAAAAACACAATCAATTAAACACTAGCCCTGTGATGGCCTGTCGAACTGTCCAGGGTGCACTCTGTCCTCAACCAGAGTCGGCTAAGATGGACACCAGCCTTCCCGCGACCCTAATTAGGATTCATAAAAAACGAATTAATTAATTAATTAATACTAAATGAATAAATAAATAAATGTGATGTAATAGACAAAATGCTGCTGGATGATAAACACAAATTCAGAATCAGCCCTAGATTTGAAGCAATATGAAGGATTCAGTATATTAATGTACTTTTTTACGGTCTTTAATTATGGCTTTGGCAAAACAAATCAGTATTTTAAATGAAATTTGAGGCAGCACAGTGGTGTAGTGGTTATCATGTCCACCTCGTAGCAAAAACATCCTGGGTTTGGGCCCTGGGCCCTGGCATTTCTGAGTGGCGTTTGCATGTTCTCCTCATGCTTGTGTGGGTTTCCTTCGGGTAATTCGGTTTCCTTCCACAGCCCAGTGGCATGCACATTGGGCTAATGGGCTACAGCCTCCCTGCAACCCTAACAGCAGAATTAAGCAGTTTGGGTAAGTGAGCTTAATTTGACACTGAGGTTTTCTAAACATATATATTGTAGTAGGGACAAGGGAAAATGTACAGATGTTGCAATCCAGTGTGTTTTTTTCCTCTACTCTGGAAGGCGCAGGGAGTGAAGATGATGGATGGTACAAGGTGATTTGAAAAAACTCCAACATGAATCAAAGCATTTTACAATTTTTTTTAAATTGGCAAAAAAAAGCAATATTTTCCTTGAATGTGTGCTGACATGCTGATGATTTACCGTATTACGTATGTATTAGGCGAGGATTATTCGTTTACATTTGTTCTGCGTTTTCATCCAAGTTTAATAAAGAAAAAAGAAGATAGATAGAAAATAAATGAAAACAGGAAAGGAGAGGAAATTGAAAGAAACCAAAAGAAAATAAAGATGAGAAAGTAGATACTGAGTGCGTGCGTGTGTGTCTGTGTGTGTGTTTTAACGGGATTGGATTGTACACTTTATGGCGCTGTGATGCGATAAGCTTTATTTCCCTCGAGGAAGTCACTTGTACTGCCCACTTTCCTGTTTTTCCCACAATTACAGCTCCTTGTAACCCCTCAGAAAGCACTCTCAGTGTTTGTTTGTGTATGTGTGTGTGTGTGTGGGGGGGGGGGGGGGTGTATGTGTGTGTCTTTAAAGCCTGCAATAAATCCCTTATTAGACAGTGAGACTTTTTTCCCACCTCTCATGATCTCATGGCTCAATTTGGTGGAAGGGTTTTGTTTCTCCCCGCAAAAAATAAATAAAGGTGATGCTGAAGGAGTACATCACTCATTTTGTTGCAAGCTCCAGGGCTCAGACCTGTTCAGCGTGACCTCATTCAACACAGAGACGGAAAGTAACAGAGAAAGGAAGGACAAAGGGAGGGTCTGGTGGGTTTATTGATTATCCAGGAATAGGTAAAAGAATCAGACGGCACCATTAAGTCTTAATGTCTATCCTCTTATAACTATCATAGCAGCATCGTATAAACATTGCACAATGGCCATCGCTGGGCTGCGGGTGTTTATGCTGATGTTTTGACATGTTTGAGGGCTGTGTGTGTGTAAACTTTCTGGATGCTTGAGATCATTGTGAATGTCTTAGGGTTTTGTGTGTTTGAGAAGAAGAACCTAGCACAGAGGTTCCCAACCATGGTGTTTGAGAACCCCCCTGTTCTGCACATTTTAGTGTTTTTCAGGAAAAATGATGAAATGCTGTAATCTATCAGTTTAAATTTATGTTTTAAAAAGTGTGTCTATTCACTGTACTTGAGAATTCTGTTAAAGTTTAAGTCAACCGTTTAAGTTATGGGTTGAAGTTTGATAAGTTCTAGTATTCAAAGACTTTGAAGACTCATATGAGGGTCCTGGGCTGTCAAGGGCTCTGAAAGTTTAAAATTCAGGCCTTGGCTTTTTGAGGACATTGTGTATTTGATCCGGGGATTTGGATGTTCCAGGTCTTCTGTGTAATGGCTCAGGACTGTGAGCCCAGAGGCAGGGACAGAAATAGCCTAAAGTAGCTGGATCGAAAAAGCCTGAAAAACGAAGCAGCCGGCAGGACTACAGCTGGTTCATGGGAGGTGAATGGGAACATACAAACTCTCTCTCTCTCTCTCACACACAGACACACACACACTCACACACACACACACACACACACACACACACACACTACCCCACAGAGAGTCACAGTCAATAGATGGAGCGGGAGATAGACAGCGAAGAAGAAAAACGGAGTGACAGATGGAGAGATAATGTGTGTGGGCTGAAGACAGACAGCCGCAGGGTCACACGGTGGTCCTATTGTTTCCCAAGAGAGAGAAGACGAGACTGAAGAAACGTAAGAGATGGAGAGAAAAAGAAAGAAACAGCTGCTGAATGGCATAAGTGAGGCCACAGGCAGCAGTTGTTATAATTTCCCCCCATTGACTTTACAGACACAAGGTGGTGCATTTACAGACTCCCTATTTCAGTCTATCTAACTTATGCTATGTCATCTATGCATTTTACTGCAGGATAACACATAGATTTAGCAGAATGACTACACAGAGAAGGATGTTGAAGGCACAGAGATACTATCTCGGCAACCCCCAAATGGAAGCAAAGGGGGGAAATTATGTGGTCAATCAGTAATGAAGGTTTGACAGAGAGCTAAGATATAAGAAAATGACAGTGACAAAAAACACTGACAGGTGGATGTTTCTCATCTGAAAAAGATGTGAGAAAGTAATTTCACTCCCTGAAACAGTACAATGGGCAAGCATCCTCAAAAGAAAACTGTGTTAATTATAAGTCTCCAAAGACGCACAGCAGTTTCTCTCAGTATGGGAACTGAACCATTCCAATCAGATAACATACAGCTCCACCTAATGGGCACTTGATGAAACTCTCAGTCATATTGGGAATAGAGTCTTGACAGCTGCAATCTTCATTTAGATTAAACCCTCAAAGGAAGGTAGCAGGAGAGACTATATTGGGCAATATTATTTAGTCGGGGCACATCAGATAAACACCACAATATTCAAGGCAATTACTTTGGCCCTGATATTCGAACTCGATATTAAATATTGATGATATGACAACAATACAATCTGATAAACGCTTTCACATTTCCAAAGTGAATGGCAATAAATTATCTAAAATTCTAGTAAGACTTGCTTGAAGGAAAACCTTTAAGCTTTTAGTAGTTTATCTAATTCTTTCAAGGAAAATAATCAGTGATGTTGTGGTGTAATGCACCTTGATGCACAGCAGATACACTGATTAAAGCAAAACCATTTTTCAATATTTTCCCCAGAAATGTATCTATGGTTATGGTTGTTCATTCAGGATTTGCATGTAATGTTTCAGAATGTCTATGAAATATGTTAACATTAATGTGACAGCTATAAACAGCATCACCAGCCACTTTAAGAAAATAAAAACATATACATCCATCTATCACACTGTAGTCAGCCCATGCTGATTCTTGGTGAGAAGCATGATATACAGTGGACAGGTTGCCACACTATTGCAGAACTAACATAAAGAACCTCAACCATTCACACCTTTAACTAATTCAGAGAAGCCAGTTGACCTAATCTCCCTATCTAGCACTTAAGGAGAAAACCAATGTACCCAGATGAAGAACACACAAGCACCATGTGCAAACTCCACACCAAGTCCTCAGTCGGCCAAAGTTTGAAACCAAGACTTTCTTGGAGTGAGAAGAAAGCGGTAACCATTGCACTACCGCACTGCTCTACATCATTTCAGGTTATTAAGAAACTGGAAAATGCAGTCTTCTGTTCTAGGGCTTTACAATGCCCTGACACTACCCTGACTCCTATAAATGTTAAACAAGCAACTTTGAGCAGAAAGTTTCACCATGTCGATGAATATACAGTATAGCTTTATTCGTTAAATAGCATCATTTCTCATGCTCCCTGAACCATTCTTTCACTATCTTAGCCTAAATTTTACATACGTACCATCAGGGAGGGAAAAGTCTATTGATGGGATAGCCCAATAAGAGCTGTATTCAAGGATAAAGGCACTCCAATAAAATATTAAAGTGCCACTTTTTTGACTGAGAAGTGTATGAAATATGTATTGTCTTATACTACTGTTGTATATTTGTAAATATATTGTTAAAAAATTATTAGTGGTCTAGAACTAGACATATATTTCTGTAGAGCTGCTTTCCGACAATGAATGGATACTGGTTAAAAGTGATACAGAACTATTTTCTCTTTTTAAAAATTCATTAATTTTCTGAATTGCTCAATCCTAATTAGGGTTGTTGGGAGGCTGGCGCCCACCTCAGCTGACTCTGGGCAAGGGCAGAATACTCACTGGACAGCTTGCCAAGGCAGAAACATGCTGACAGCAACCCAGTGGGCTATTCTTTACAAACAAAAATTTTTAACCATGGTTGTGTATTTAATTAAATTTCTTCTGTACCACGTTAAAAAAGAGAGAGAAAACTAAAATATATTAATTCATTCATTTTCTAAACCACTTAATCCTAACTAGGGTCGTGGGGAGGCTGGTGCCCATCACAGCCGACTCTGGCTAAGAGGGCATAGTACACCCTGGACAGCTACCAAGCCATCGCAAGGCAGAAACATGCTGACGCCAATGCAGCCTACACTTTACAAAAGTCAGTAATGGTTCTTTTACATGCCTCTCACCACGGACAGTGAAAGACATGGCTGGCCTTTGATAACCCAGTTAGCTGCACTGGGGGGGGCAGAAGGGCAACTTATTGATTGTGGGGCTTGAACCCCTTATCAGTAAGCTAGCACCCTACCACCAGGCCACCACTGCCCATAAAAAATAAATACGTATAATCAAATTTAACAATATATATATTTTAGTCCCCCAGTGCAGCTAACTGGGTTATCAAAGGCCAGCCTTGTCTCTCACTGTGTATGGTGAGAGACATGTAAAAGAACCATTGCTGATTTTCATCAAAAGTAGGCTGCATTCCCGTGAGCGTGTTTCTGCCTTGCGAT
Organism: Neosilurus hyrtlii; assembly: GCA_028564935.1. Classification (NCBI taxonomy): domain Eukaryota; kingdom Metazoa; phylum Chordata; class Actinopteri; order Siluriformes; family Plotosidae; genus Neosilurus; species Neosilurus hyrtlii. The sequence continues at coordinate 30,306,075 of JAOUQZ010000001.1, forward strand.
GGCCTGGCGAGCTGTCCAAGGTGTACTTTGCCCTTGCCCAGAGTCAGCAGGGCGCCAGCCTTCCCGCGGCCCTAGTTAGGATTAAGCAGTTTAGAAAATTAATAAATGAATATATTTTAGTTTTCTCTCTCTCTTTTTTAACGTGGTATAGAAGAAATTGAATTAAAGACACAACCATGATTAAAAATTTTCTAGTAAAACATGATTTGATATAATTTTGTGATCATTCAAATATCATTACTTGTATGTGAGATTAATGAATGTACCACAAAAATGAGTTTAATTGTAATTTAATTGTCTGGGTAACCATTGTTACTGCTTTTGAATTTCAGCTCATTTCTAAACTACAGGTATTTGAATGATTTCAACAGAATTTAATCGATCGAATCCTCAACACTGAACCCCTAGAAGCGGGGGAAATGCTTAGATAAAAACATAAAAAAAGCAAAAAAACAGCACACTTCACACTCCATATATAAATATTTATATGGCTGTGGACATTACATTAGTAAGCTCTCATCAGGATGGCAGGATAACAGTCCCTCCAGGTGTCGAAATCATGAAGATGCTCTCTTGCTGCAAAACCTTGAGAATGTTAAGAACCTCTTCATGATGCTTCTTATTATCACATATGGACACAGCAAATCAGGTATATGCATACAGATGAAAAAATGTCATCTGCATGCAAACATTTGCATACATTTACCTTCACATTTCCATTTACTGCATATGAAGCTGAAAGACAGAAAGAAGTCAGTCAGAGATGTAAACATTCGAATTTCAAAACTTTTACATACCCTTAGGATGAAAAACACTTAGTTACAAAAGCTAAGACGTAATTTATAGCAATAGGAAATGTATTGTTTGTTTTTTCATTACTACAGATCGGAAAAAGTTTATAAAAATCTCTCCCTTCATGAATATTATATATATAATTTCAAAACCCTTTTATTAATTTTTTTTTTTCAAATTTATTTATTTTTTTTTTCAAATTAATGGGACAGTGGAGATAAATCCTACCCTAAGAAAAAAACAGCATTTATTATGATACCAGTACAACACAAGGCACCAATAGACCCAATGTATTCATACATTCATAGACAGTTAAAGTCATTAATCTGCCTACTAACATGTTTTAGGAGGTGGGAAGAAACCAGTAAGCTCAGAGGAAACCCGAGCAAACACATGAAGAATACGCAGAATATCACACAACCAAGTTATGGATTGAACAGGGAGTCTTGGTGCTATGAAGCATCAACAATATTTATTGCATCATCATACCATCGATTTGGTTCCTACTGTATTGGTTATACAGGAACCATGAGGGATTTTTGCACTCAGTGTTTTTTTTTTTTTTTGTATGAAAAGTATTTTCATAAGTGTGTCGTTAGAATCTGTTTACTTAAACCTTGAGTGGTGATGGGTCAAGCCAAGAGTGTGTTTGTGGTTCAAAGGGCTTGGAAACTTGCTCAGTGCTTGGTGTGGCATCTAATCATCATTGAGGTGTTAGACGTCAGTGTTTGTTCTTATCAAGGAAATTATCAACTTCATAGGAAGGACCCAATGAGACATGCTAGAACAGTAGCCAGTAGACTCGTGTGCAGAAGTTAAACTCATCCTATGGAGAGAAAAAAATTTAATCTTCAGAGAGAAACCTGGATGGATGAACAAATCTTATAGCATACAATAAGTGATCATCCAACACTACACCCACCAGTGTTCGTGCTTCCTCAGAAGAAGGGTTTAGGCAACTCCCATAGGAAACAAGCCAGAGGCATTTATTTCCAGTAATATATAGCCACTGCGGGTTATGAACTGATGTTATGATGAGATACAGGCAGGAGCCTGCATATCTGATGGTGGGAAGGAATGGTTGACTCAACGGGTGTCATCAACATGACTGTGGTAGGCGAAGTCATGTAAAGATATCACATATGAATGTAGGGGGAAAAAAAGAGGAGCAAGCACAGTAAGTATTCAAAGTATTACTAAAATGGTGAAATAGTCTTTACGGGGGGGAAAGTATTCATCTACCTGAAACTAAAAGTTCACCCAGTGTGTGACTAAACTAATTTGTCCTAAGGACTCTTTCCTCAGTGAAACATTTTACCTGAACACTGTTAAGAACTGCTGATGAAATCACAAGAATCTTTTTCCCATATTCCCATGTGTACATACTGAATATCCTTTCATCACCCTCAGCACTGTTTTTACTTTTTTATAATTTATAATCGTACTGTCCGGTGTCACCTAGAAGACAATGGGATCATTAAGGTTCCATTTTCATGTAATTTTTCTGTTTCTTCCTTTATTTCTTTCTTTTTAATCATCTATTTATCCATATATCATTTATACCACTTATCCATCAGGGTCATGGAGGAAACTGGAGCGAATCCCAGTCGACTTCAAATGAGATGCAGTGTACACCATGAACAGATCATCAGTCTATTGTAAGGCTAAAAGCTTAGTTTCACACTGTCTGAATGACTCCTCAGTAGACCACAATAAATGATTTTTTTAGCCTTCTGGGGGTTAACCTCATTATACTGCAAGCATTCCAGGTACTTCCATTGGAATACATGAGATCTGGAAGCTGTCCTTATTTCCAGGGAGCTGTGGCTCTCAATCATGGCAAGTTTGGTCATATTATCATTAATCATGGTTAAAAGACCAGATCAGTTTAACTTTTACAACTGTGAATGAATCTGTGACACATAAATGGCCTACCGAATGTTACTGTAGATTTCCGTTCTAGTAAAAATGTACATGGAACAGCAACTGCCACGTATGCACTGTAGTTACTAACAGTAGACTGCATGCCGCATCTCAGGCAAGTGCATATTTCCTCCATCCATATTTATTTTTTCATGAGACCACCTCCATAATCTGCCCAAATGGCCACAGCAATCCCAGCCACAGCGTTCACATATCAATCAGATATGTGAGACCTTAACTTTTTTATTTTTTATTCTTTATTTTTTGTCTTGTCCAGCATCACAGCAAGCAGAATGGTAGTCTGGTTGCAGCATTGTGCTGTACAATTTTGCTTTTT
>JAOUQZ010000001.1:30314669-30332322 GCA_028564935.1 Neosilurus hyrtlii
TCTCATCACAAACTTCATTTTGCCATAACTTGGTCAATTTTCAAGATATTACCACCAAATTTGTTTTATTTTAAAGCCTAAAGTATGGCTGGTACTCAATTTTGAATTTTTGGTCATTGTGACTCATTTTGCCAGATTGGGTCACATATTTTACTTCTATTATATTTTATATTTTTTTATTTTATATATTTTTTTATTTTATTTTATATACATTTACATTTTTATATTCATATTGACTTTAACTCTAAAGTCCTTTAAATAGTTATTATTGTTCTTTTCTTCTTGATTTTGATTGGTTTTATTCTTCAGTTTTTAGGACAGTCGTAACAAGCATTTCACTACAGATTGTACTGTGTATGATTTTGAACGTAACAAATAAATTTGAATTTAAATTTGAATTTTAGCCTGACATTCCCCCCTGCCCACACAGTGAGCTCCATGAAGACATGCCTTGCCAAGGTTAGAGTGGGAGAACGTGAGTCGCTTGCACAGAGCACTGACCTCAACCCCACTGAAAACATTTGGGTTGAACTAGAATGCCAACTGCCCCAGGTGTCCCTATCTGACATCAGTGCCTGACCTTAATAACGCTCTTGTGGTTGAATGATTACAAATTCCCAAAACCACACTCCAAAATCTAGCAAAATCTTGCTTGTTATCATTCAAGCTTAGTTCATAACTTTTTATTTTCAGTTTCAATACTGTTTTCAGAGATACTAATAAGGTACAAAATATAAACTACGAAACACTTTACAGACTCAGTAAAAGTGTTCAACTGGACACTAAGACAAATTAATTCTCTTTCTAGTAATCAATTACTTACTGCAAGACACTTGGGGTATAAATAGGTTATCATACTAATCACACACCGGTGTAGACAATCAGTCATTATTCTCTGCAACATGTCTTACCATTTAAGTGGGCCCTTGACCACAAGCCTGCTGTCAAATACATATTTACATGGTTTCGGAAATTTACGAATAGCAACTGCATCATCAATTAATCTACACTTAACCTACACTTAACATATTTATTACACTTAATTTACACTTAACATATTTTGATACCTCTGCCTTAATAAATCATGCATATATTTCCATTTTTATTTCTTGTCCTTGCAAAATTCTCACAAAGTAATGAGCATAAGGACCTAGTTTAAGAAACACAGTGGTAAAAATCAAGCACATGTCAAAAGATGTCTTGTAGATAAAATGCATCAAAGGTCTTATAAGTTTGCTTTCCTCAAACAGTGAGCATCAGGTTTTGATACATCGGATGAAACGAACATAAGTCTATCAATTCAGTTTGTAATCATATGCCGGCTGTCAACATGAGGCTCCTGCGCCCCTTTTTCTTTTTCTTTATGCAGGATAACTTCATGTTTAAAATGGAAGAAATGTAATTTTAATTGAGAAACATGTTTCGGTTCACGATAATCTGTACAGGCTCTGGGTAAAGAAACACATCATCAAAGATGCATCCTGGGGTCAATAGGTCTTCCAACACAATATATTCTCACGTAGATGATCACCTTAAGGCTTTCTCAGCTACTTTGGTGGTGTTCTTGATGACTCTTCTCCTTGCTACTCCAGTAATGCCTAGCGCATGTAATATCTGGTGAAGTATGTATTCCACCAAAGCTCTACAGCCTAAACTAATTTAAATGCTAGCAATAGTTTGTATATTTTGAGTATTGAGTAGTGAGCAGATGGCCAAACTATTTTTTTCATGATATGTAAATTAGGTAAGTTTTTATAGAAATAATTCATTAAATGGTTGAGTTGGAAGTCGTAAGACAAAGTATGAAGTGTTCTGATGGTATTGTTCAAAAAATAAATGTACGACATCTGTGAATGTGAAAACCTGACAGCATGCTAAGACGGCCATTTCTCAAACTTTCTACCAGTTGTCTCTGTTGTTTAATGCCTCTGCAGGATTTGATTATAAATGTTTGGATATCGAACTAATAAGACACACTGAGGCAGCTGGCTCAATTACATACATGCATATGCATTTAATTTCAACTAAAACCCAATATTATTTTCATACATTTGCATATGATTAGTGATTGCAGTTACGTTAATTTTGTCATTTTAGACTGAGCTGACATGTCCCTTTGATACAGCTCCAATGCTAGGATTTGGTTATTAGAAAGCTTTAAAAAAAATCTTGAATTTTAATTTTTTAACAGGTGCAAAAAGAGTGTCATCAGTGCCTGCTGCTTGGACACATGTCTAATGCTAATAACTCTACAACTGAATAAATTATGACAGAAACAATTCACTTCTGAAAAGAGAGTAAACTGCATATGACAACAAATGAGCTTCCACCATCCCGAGAAATCTCTGAAGTGAGGAAAACAAAGAAGCCACAAAGCCTTATTAAATGCAAATGTCCACTTCCCATGAGATACTGAAAACACACAGCTTCTCATTTTAATGCACCACTTGTATTTCAGTAGCCATGGAATATCCTAGGGCCTGTCAAGTACATAATTTTCTTTAAGAGACATTAAGTCACGTATGGACACATGAAGAAACTCCCATAAATGCACACGCAGACACTTTAGGATGTCCTTGTACCGCAGTCAGGGTTTGACAAATTTTTAACAGAGATTTTACAATCCAAGGTCTTCAACTAGGGAGAAGTCCTTCCACATGGATCTCTCTCTGAGCACTACAGATCAATTCCTATTTGTTTGCCTTGCAGTGATTGCACATTAATTACTGAGAGAGACGATTAAACATGTCCTGTTACATCAGGCCTCCAAGGAAACCAGCTGAAATCGGCTGAGCCAGCAGTGTCTGACAGGCTTCCAAACGCCAACGTTTTCCCACGTGGTAACAGCCAGCTTAAATTTAACAAACACTGAAGGATGGAGCAAAGCCTTTGGAGGCATCAGACATGGATCTTAATAGGATCTGTTAGATTAAAAGGAAAAGTAAAGAATTAAGTAAGGTCTGAATCCATGACTAATGATTTAATTAAATATTTCTGCACCCAACCAATATTCTAATGGGTAACCTCTCTTTGGTGGCAATTTCGATTATCAAGACCAATTTATGGGACAAATTTTCTAGCAGTAAAAAATTGTAAGTGCAAGGCAATGTGATATTCCAAAAATGAACCAAACCCCTCAAACCTATCACCTTTAATATGCAAACTATTTATATATATGCTGCATGCAAATAGAACCTGTTAGCTAGCTTAGCTCATGTTAAAAGCACACATTGGCATGGGGAGTGCCCAAGCTCATGATCAAACAGAGGACTCAGACACTAACAGCTACTTTATCTGCTACTGACTAATCTACTGAACCCACCAGTGGTAGCCTGGTGGTAGGGTGCTGGATTACTGAGCCCAAGGTCATGGGTTCAAGCCCCACTATCAACATGATGTCACTGCTGTCCCCCCAGTGAAGCTAACTGGGTTATCAGAGGCTGTCTCTCACTGTCTATGGTGAGAGGCATGTGAAAGAACCATTGCTGATTTTCATCAAGACTAGGCTGCCCAGCTGTCAGTATGTTTCTACCCTGTGGTGGCCTGGTGAGCTGTCCAGGGTGAACTCTGCCCTCAGTAGAGTCAGCTGAGATGGGTTTTTTATTAAGCAGTGAAATTTTGTAATATGTTGATTCATGTGAGCCTTTAGTTAACCGACAAAAGTACAAAGAACATTTTGTAAATATAAATAAAGTTAGAATTTGACGCCTGCAACTCACTCAGCAAATGTTGGGACAGAAGCATGTTTATCATTGTGTCACATGACCTTTTCTAAGGATTCTAATTCTTGCATTTTTTCAGTTAAACTTTTTGTCCCTTCTTGCTTGATACAAGATTTCAGCTTCTCAACAGTCCATGATCGCTTCTCCTTTTCATGATCAACCATACATTTTCAATAGGAGATAGATATGGATGGGGACAGGACAGTCAAGTACACTGCAAAGTCTTTCTGTTGTAGCTTATGTGGAATAAACCTTGTCTTGCGGAAGTAAGTATGGACTACCTGGAAAGAGATGTTGCCTTGATAGCAACATGTGTCTCTTTAAAATCCAAATATACACCTTTGCATCAAACTTTCACACACATAAAACTCACTCATGCTGTGGGCACCGATGCTGGAGTTTGCAACTTTTGCTGATGATAACCTGGATGTCATTTTCATTTTTAGTATGCAGAACTCAACGTCTGTGTTCGTGAAAATAAGCTGAAATGTGGACTCATAGCATACGGACCCATAGCACACGGTCCCTTTATCTTTCTGTCCATATGAGATGGTTAAGTGACAATGATTTTCCAAAGTACTCCTGAGCTAGTTTGTTCTTTTTCTTCTAGTAAAAGACACCAAAGATACATAATTTTATAATGTGCATGTCACTGAAGTAAAGTTCAACTAATATTCCAGTTATGTATAATAGAATTCACTGCTAATGAAGTTAAATAAGGTCTATAACTAACATAACTTAAGGGCAATAACCATTACTATAACCATTTTACTATTGAAAAACTCATATTTTACTGTTCATAGGTCTAATTTTCTTCAGAAATGTTTGGTTCTTTCCTGAGATATGAATCCACAGCCAAAATCAATTTGCATGTTTCAAACAGTCTTAAGTAAAATTTTATTAAGCACTCGATTTTTCAGAATTTTTTTTTCAACCAGTGTTACAGTTTCAGCAATTGAACCATTGATGGGGTCACATCTGGACCATGGTCTGCCAGTTGATAACTTCTGGCATGGTGAAAATAGAGGAGTTGGGCCAAAGGGTGCAGCCAGAAATGCACAAGCACATAAAGATGGTACATTAACGTTTAAAATATTTGGTAGAGAAGCATTGTTGTTATTATGTTATGGCAATCACTGAGTTCTCTTCCAGTGTCACAGATCTCCTTACACTGCAAGGCTTCAGGTTTTTAGATGGCATGCCTCTATAGTGGACACAAAGAAAATCTGTTTAATTTTTAAAGCTGTAGATTTTCACTAGCACAGAATGAATGTTCTGTGCAGGAAAAAGGGAAAATAAAAATGCTTCATTTTCCCCCAGTAGTCCATGCCAAATAGGTTGCTTGTGAAAGGCTATTATTCGTTGGTGGAAAGAGAAAGGAATGAGGTGACCAGGTTTTTGCATCCTGCGGCAGCTTAAAGCTCCAGGTGGGGACATTTTTTCGAGCTGAGAGACAGATAGTTGCTGCACTCTAGCAGTTGGCTTAATGAAGTTTGACGCATTTGCAGGTATAGATGTTAGAGGCTCACTGAGAGCCCCAGAGGAAAAACTTCAGCTTGTCACAGGGTGACATCTTCAGTGAAACCTTAAAGTGAACAACAGCCCAAGGGTTGAAGATGGCTGAGAAAAGTGTTTAAGGTGGAATGAGGGGGCATTAAGTTAAGAGAAACTGGAGAAAACATGCTCCATCACAGCCAGAATAAAGCAGGCTTGGGAACTGAAAGGTGTATTACTTACAGCATAAAGTAAAGCATGGTGCTGCCCTCTACTGGAGGTATTACAAAGGGCATGGCATACAAGAAATCCTGGATCAGTTACAGTTTAACAAACCTCTGGACTTGGGGTGCCATAACCTTTATTACACATAAAAAGGTGGCTTTTTTCCTATCATTGGGTTACAGGTCTGTACTTTCAAAAGTGACCTTGTCAGAGAATTTGAAATCCTACTTTTCTTTTTCCCCCCACTATCTTTTTCATTTATCTCATTTTATTATTCGTACCCCTTAACCAGTTTTAGAGTCACAGGGAAACTGTCACTTTGGCTGAAACAGCCAATCTCAGCTGGCTCTGGATGAAAGGCATAGTACACCCTGAACAGTTTGCCAATCCACTGCAGTGCCAACGCTGAAAAAACATCCATTTACATTCAGACCTAGGGGCAATATAAACTATCCAATTAGTTTGATGTGAATGTATTTGGACTGTGAGAGGAATTTGGAACACCTAGAGGGAACCCAGACAAGCACAGGGTGAATATGCTAACTTCACTCACTTTTTGAGGACAGGGCTCAAATAAATTTTCCCCACGTTTCCGATTTTGTTCTGAAGTGAAAGCAGGAAAGGTTAAAACTGAGTTTTCTGTTCACCACATTTCAGTAACTGATTTCCACATTCATTTGTATTCCGCCTTGTTAATTTACCATTCCATTTAACAAGTTCATGTTCTGTGTTCCCGCAAAGCATTTATTTTGTGTGTGTGTGTGTGTGTGTGTGTGTGTGTGTGTGTGTGTGTGTGTGTGTGTGTGTGTCAGGTAGTGATGTGTCATGTGCAAAAGATGCAGCTCTTAAAGCTGATGTTTTGTAGTAAATCAGAACAACTGACTCCCATTGACTGTCATCAACTGTCAATGCAAATATAACCCCTCCTGCTGCAACTCAGAGCAAAATAAGTTATTTTATGCCAAAACTGATGACCCCAGCTAAACAGCAAAGTATTGATGACTAAAATGGTTGCCACTGATTTCCAGCCCTTTTCCATAGTGAAGGTCAAAGGTTTTAAAAGTTTTGTTAAAGCTTTAAATCCCACATATACTCTATCCAGTAGAAAAACACTGTTACGAACAATAATCCCAAAACTATATGACACAGAACGTGCATTATGGCAAGAAAGGGTGAAAAAAGCACCATCAGCTTGCCTAACAACTTACTGCTGGACCTCCAGAACCACCTGCTTTTTCATATCTGTCACTTGCCAGTTTTCACTGAAATTTACAAGAAGACAACTTGCCTGCTGGACTGCATTGAGTTCACCGACAGACACACTGCAGAAAACTTGGCAGTGGAGCTATTAAGAGTAACAAAAGAGACAAAATGGTGTGATGTGTGAGTGATAATGCTGTAAACATCACCAAAGCCATTAAGAATTCAGAAATTAACTCAAGACCCATGTCTGGCGCATATATTAAATCTGATAATTAGAGATGCCCTCAATGTGGTAAAAGCAACCGTGGATTAGGTAAAGGCTATTGTAGAGTTTATACACAAAAGCACAGTAGCAGTAGAGAGGCTCGGGTCCACACAGCGCTAAAGTTGCCCGAACTGAGGCCCAAACAAGAGTGTGCCACCAGGTGGAACTTAGCCAGTGCTAAGGGAAGAATTAATTACATTTAATGAAGGGTTGATCACTTCTGGTAATACCTGCTTAAAGAAACATGTAGGTACTGAATCTTGGAACACCAATTAGACATCCAGCAATAACCCAAGTGGAGGAGGAGCCACAAACTTCTGCTGAGTGGAGGTTCTTTGATGAAAAAGCTACAGGAGATGCTGCAAGGAGAAATCCTACAGCTGATGCTGTAATGGAGGTGAGATCTTATCTTGAGGAGCCCCTCATCCAACAAGCAGATGACCCACTGAGCTTAGTTCTTTCTGAACTATACTCTGAAATTGAAAATCTTAACTGTCTAAATTTCCCCTCAGTTGATAAAGCAGTTGACTGCTACAATAATGGCCTCCAAAATATTCTGGACACCCATGCTCCTATTAGGTCACGCATGGTCCCCTTTACTAAAACCGCCCCATGGTTCACTAGTGAGCTCCGGCAAATGAAAAAAGCTGGAAGAGCCCTTGAGTGACACTGTGTGTCAAGTCAACTAACTGTCCACAAGTTAGCCTACAGGGAACATCAAAAGCTTTACTCCAAAGCACTTGCCATTGCCAGATCACAATATTATTCAAACATAATCAATAACAATTCTGGCAACTCCAAACGACTCTTTTCTGTAGTTAATTACCTGCTCAAACCTCAAGCCCATAACAGTAATAATCTAACGGAGCAGTGCAACAAATTTATTTCATACAAAAGTAGATATCATTCGCTCATCACTGTCCGTCGCCATCCCGCCACTCTAAGACCTGGCCTCCTCAAAATTTGAGTGCCTCTTCTCACAGTTTTCCACCACTACAGTGAGTAAAGTCCATGGTCTCACCCAGAGCATGAGACCAGCAACATGCTCCTTGGATTCCTTAGACTTGTGGTTTGGTTCATATCTCGCACTCATATCAAGGACTAAGTATGTGGCCCTTGGAGATGTAAGATCACGGTCTCACACTGTCACCTGTGGGGTACCACAGGGCTCAGTTCTGGGGCCAACACTTTCTAACATTTACATGCTCCCACTGGGCCACGTCATCGGCAGGCATGAAGTTTTATTCCATTGCTATGCTGATGACACTCTACAGCTATCTCAACTCAACAGCTATATGTGAGACCAAACCCAACCTCCCCTACCCTTTCATCAGCTCTCACTTCCTGCCTGGAGGAGATAAAGGCATGGATGTCTCAGAACTTCCTGCAGCTTAACAGCACTAAAACTAAAGCCCTTCTTATTGGTGCCCCCCACCAGCTGAGTTCTACCATTTAATGTGTTTCCTTCTCTGGTCATAATATCCCTTTCTCACCCTCTGTTAGCAATCTGGGGGTCAAATTTGACCACCACTTTTCATTTGATATTCATATTCACCACCTCTGTAAAACTGCCTTCTTTCACCTCAGGAAGATTGCTAAGCTTTGCCCATTCCTCTCCCTACATGATGCTGAGTGGCTGGTCCATACCTTTGTCTCCCCCAGGCTGGACTACTGTAATGCACTCCTGGTTGGGATTCCTGGCAGGAGCCTTCAGAAGCTCCAAAACATTCAGAAAAGCGCTGCCAGGATCCTGATGAGGGTTCGTAAATACGAACACATCACTCCCATCCTCTGGACACTTCACTGGCTCCCCATCCACCTCCATATTGAGTACAAACTCTGCCTCCTCACTCATCAGTGCATTCATGGAAACGCCCCACAATACCTCAGAGAACTCCTCACACTACAAACCACAACAAGACTTCTTCGCTCCAAGAACACATTCCGCCTTTGCACTCCCAGGACTAAACTCCACACAATGGAGGATTGAGCCTTTTTCTCTGCTGCTCTGGAATGCCCTGCCAGAGTACCTGAGGGCGCCACAAACTGTGGACTGATTTAAAAGACAGTTGAAGACAGTTCTATTCAATAAGGCTTACCAACTGTGACTGCTCTGTTTGTTTGTTTTTATCTGCTTTATGTAGCACTTTTAAACTTATCTTGTATTCCTATCTCTTGGTTTAACCTTTGACTTATTTTAGCTTATGTTTTATAACAAAGTGTAGCACTTTGATATTTATTCAAATGTAAGGTGCATTATAAATAAAATAAATTATTATTATTATTATTATTATTATTATTATTGAGCTAGTGGCAGGCCAAGGCTTCAGTCTTCCCCCACCTGGTGAAGGTGATGGAGGGGGGACTGTGTATTGTGGCAACTTCTGTTCCATCTGAGAGAATCTTCTCAAAAACATCGCAGATACTCACCGAAAGAAGAAATTGTATTAACCCATCCAAGCACAGGCATCTGCTTTTTCTGAATGCCAACCTGCACTGAGGTCATTTATACTGTTTGAATACCGACTTTGGTTCTGTTTCTGTTCTGTGGTTTTGTGTGCAATGTTTTGTTGATTTCTTTTTTTTGTGCAAAAAGGTTGATTAAAATATTAAACACAAGTAAGAATGCCTGCTTTTGTAACAGAATAAATCCACAAAATGAGGCAATTACGAGGCTTCTCATAAAAACACTAAATGCAAAAGGGTTTATCAATACACAAATAATTCATATTTGGCAGGTTAGGCTGAAGTATGTGGCTACAAATAATACTAAATTAGAAGCCATTTGGGAGCCGAAAGAGAGCCAGACTTCCCATCACTAGTGTCAGGATGAAGATGATGATGAGCACAAAGGACCTATTAATATCAATACAATCAAAAACCTTTACATTTTTAGTGTTTAATGGTTAATTTAAAAATGTGAAAAATTTGACACTACACTAGATAAAGTGTGAATGTGTGCATTCAGCTCAGTTTTTGGAGTCATCTGAAAGAGCTTGGTGTGTTTTTGTACTAACCATGGACAGAAAATGTTGTGACCTCTGTATTTATTGTGGTGCCAATCAGTATTTAATCAATGATAGGATTAGCACAGACATCCAAAGAATAGCCATCAAAGTCCTTTAAATTTAATTTTAATATGTCACTGTAGGGCTTCACAGTGGCGTAGTGGCTAGCATGTCCTCAGAGCAAGAGGGTCCTGGGTTTGAGTCCAGGGCCCAAGGCCCATAGGGGTGTTTCTGTGTGGAGTTTGCATGCTCTTCCCATGCTTGCCTGGTTTTCCTCCAGTTTCCTCCCACAATCAAAAGAAATGCACACTATGCTTACTGGGTGTTCCAGATTGTCCCTAGGCATGAGGGTGAGTATGAATGGTTGTTTCTGTGTGTGTTGGCCCAGTGATGGACTGGCGAGCTGTTCAGGATGTACTCCTGAGAGTACTCCTGTACTCCTTTGTACTCCAGAGTCGACTGAGATAAGATTCAGCCTTCTTGCAACCCTGGTAGGATTAAGTGGCTCTGCAAATGAATTATTTTCTTACTTGCATATTTTAGTTACTAGACATACTCATAAGATTAGTATCACTGTGAATTCCAACGATTAAATTACGTTTCCTTCATCCATTCTCCTTATTATTAAAATTTCTAACTTCTTTTCTTCCACATCTGTAGTATTCAACATCTTCTGTCTGATGAAACAATCCATGTGTGTAGTAGATTAGCTCTTTATTAGTGTAAATATCTAGCATACTCATAAAAAAAGTAAATGAATAATACAAGTTTATTTGCTGGAAGCAGGAAGTAGGACACCTTGACTAAACAAGGTGCTTCTCTTTCAGCCTCTTAAATGCCAGGAAAGTGTAAAGTGTAAATGTGTTACTACTGATTTTATTGAACTGCCAGTGTTAAAATCCCAAATCTGTTCCTTTTTACTTTACTCTGTAAGATTGAAATATAGTATATGGTCATGCGGTTCAAACATTTAGTTATACAATTCAGCTCGGTGTGAAAAGGCTTTCAGTTCTTTTTGGACAACAGTTCTTTTTAAGGATTTGCAGTGAGCACACATAACAAGTGCATATATACTACAGTACAGGTGTAGTTACTAAAATGAAGGTTGAAAAGGAAAGGAAAGTAAGGAAAGTAAGTTGACTCTAAGGTTCTATGCTTGTGCACAAAAGTCTGTCTGTCTCTCTGTCTGTCTATCTATCTATCTCATTTATTTCCAGTAATTAATTTTTTACCAACATCTTCAATTGATGACGGGAAAATCGAACCATTCTATATAGTCTTCTCCAGCACACACCAAAGACTTTTAATAGGGTTAAGGTCAAGACTCTGTGGTTCATCATCATTCATTTTGTGAACCGCTTAATTTTAATTAGGGTCACGGGGAGGCTGGCGCCCATCTCAGCTGACTCTGGGCGAAGGAAGAGTATACCCTGGAAGCTCGCCAGGCCATCACAGGGCAGAACTCTGTATCAGAACAAAAAGTAAATTGATGTGATAACTTGGTCATTAGGTACATTCAGGTCATCAGCTGATTTTGTTTTCGTAGGCTGGTCAGGTGGTGTTAATGTTTGAACTAATCGGTATACATGGGTCAGAGCACTAAGTACTGTATAACCAAAAAAAAACCTTGCTCCTTCCAGTGTATTTCAGTCTTTATTAGATTTTATTTAATGTGTAAACCACAAAAAAATATGAAATTGTTAAATCAGAGTTAATATAAGCATGATTATTTCATACAAAGAAAAAACAGACAAAAGAAAACAGCTTGAAAAATTAATGCAGTTTTATAATAATTATGTGAAAATATACTGTACAGTTGGCAGTTATGGAGTTGCGTAATGACAAATTAGTTTGACATCTTAGCGTTATGATGTGATTTTACACAGAGAATTTTACACATTGTTTTTCACACAGGATCACAATGAGGCTTGTTTTAAATACATACTGTAAATTGAAGCACAATATTTTACACTTGGTAGCAGCGCCTTCTGAGTACTGCCTCTACTGATGGCTCAAAAAGGTGAGTGAATTGTTATAAAAATAGTAACAGAGAATATTTTACAAAGCAAAATGATGACTGAGCAACAACCAAGACCTTTGCAATTCCTCAGCACCAGCTAATTACATTGAGAGGACAAAGTCCTTCAGTTTAAACAAAAATAAATAAATAAATAAAATTGCAATTGTGTTGTGTTATCTTACTACGCTGGGCTGATTTCGTAATTAGACTGTGGATTTTTCTGTGTATTGTAATTTTCTTGATATAAAATGTCAAAAAAGGAAAATAGGAATAATACGGATTTTTTGAGTCGATTACTACTTATGACAAAACAGATCTTTTTCCATCCATATAATTTAC
The DNA here is from genome assembly GCA_028564935.1 of Neosilurus hyrtlii. Classification (NCBI taxonomy): domain Eukaryota; kingdom Metazoa; phylum Chordata; class Actinopteri; order Siluriformes; family Plotosidae; genus Neosilurus; species Neosilurus hyrtlii. The sequence continues at coordinate 30,326,946 of JAOUQZ010000001.1, forward strand.
TCCTCACATAAAAATCTCCTCACACACAAGCCCTTGTGATTCTTCAAACTACATGCATTAGAACTTTCCAGAAAAACTCATGCTGAAATTAGGGAGGGAAACATTGCACTTATTGCATAAAACTAAAGTGAATTCAGTGTAATAAAACAGGTTTATTCTGCTACAGTGGCAATTGTACTTATTTCCATTAGGAGAAAAGAACCTGTAGATAGTCGCAGTCAAAGTTTTGGACAGCCTTATTTATAGAAGGCATTTCTTTATTTGCACCTACCTCTTTTATATTTTAGCACTGAGGAAAAATTTAAACATGTATCAGTCCATGCCTTTTTAAAAATTATAGAGAACTGAATTTTGCCTCCGCCAAGGAGGTTATGCTTTATCTTTAATTTATTTGTTTGTTTGTTTTGTTAGAAGAATTATGTAAAAAGTTATTTGTGAATTTTCATGAAATTTCAACCAGAAAGCAAACAGCTTTGGAAAAGGAAGACTATTAAATTTTGGAGATGATCCAGATGATAAAATGTTGCATCCAAGATTTGTTAAAAGGATTCGTTAACAGATAAAATGATTTTTTGGAAGTGTGGTATAACAGCAGGTCCAGTGAGGGGTGCTGTGTTCTTTCTGTGATTTATTTGGCTTGGCGGAGGTTTGCGCTCTCATACTTTAATAAAAAAAATACATTTTAAATAATTGTCTATTAATGTATATTTTTTCATTTGTTGTTAATTTGGTTTGTCTAGTTATTTTGTATAATTAAATTTATGAATGAATTTTGTTTAGATTATGAAACAAATTTAATTAAGTGTCTCCAAACATTTTAACTGATGCTGTCAGAAACATTAATAAATGTTTAGGTTGATTTCAAGTGGAATTTTAACTTGCATAATAATTACTAAGATTTATTCCTTTTGCCTATTTTTTATTTAATTTCATCCTTTTTTTGGCTTATGCTGTACCCCAGCAGATAAATGTTCTAGATTGTGATATCATTTTATATATAAATTTAAGCATCTATCAAAAATAAGGCAATAAAATAGATATGTTGTTTTAGCAATAGCTCATCTACGTGCTGTAAAACTGAAAAGTATACAGTAAATAGGAATATTAATTCAAATAAAATTCTAGCTTATTCATTACTGGTTTTCTAGAGCTAAATGATTGGGATTTTTGGTGTTCTGGGACACTCTACAAACTGGGACAACATTTGCATGAAGTTTTTTCATGACCGATGTCCGTTATACAACATTTTATGAGAGAAGCAAAAGGAGAAGCAAACAAATGCACTATTTCATAAGCAGCTGAGAAAAAAACAGACTCACATCATGACTACATTTACATACAGTACAACAACTCATTTTCGGTTTCGTATTTATGCTCAGTCTCTTTTACACCAAGGTCGCCTTTTTACATAAGCCATACATAGAGTGCACAAAAAAATCATCTGTGATAGGCCTGCCTCTCGGTAAAAATAAGAGCAAAAGACACAGAGAGGTCCGCTCATGATGAAAAAAGTTTTCTATTTTGAATATGCTGATGTTTAAAACAGCACACACACACACACACACACACACACACACACGCACACACACACACACACACACACACTCAAAGATAAAACCCCACCAGCTTCATGTCCGTGAGGAGATCAAAAAAAGCTTCAAGGAAACGTTTGGCCACTCTGCCAGTTATGGTGGGGTAGGGTCAGGACAGGAGACTGACACAAGAGCCTCCCATGAAAGTTCTGGTTAATGGTGGAGTGACTGATGGGCCTGGTCGTGTCTATCGAGGGCTGTTAGGGTCTTCTGTGCCTTTTAGGGCCTTCTGGCCATTTTGGCATGCTCAGCTGGAGAGACTATGCATGCCAAGGAGCCAGGGCAGGTTTGGGCTACTGTGGTGATTATAGGTATTTTCATCTATTGTACAAACCCTGCAATAACACACATGTAATTAACATTTTTATATTTTATATATCAAATATTAATGATAAAGCCTGTCCTGAATTCTATACTGAGGGTTGAAAAAAATCAATGTCTGGACACAATTTTAGGTAACAAAATAAGTTTGAGTACTCGCGAACTGAAAGAGAGGTTGCCCTATTGAATTCTTGACATTCGCGAACGTTCTTAGGATATAACTCTCTGCAAACAACCAAAATGGTAGACGTAAGCCTAAATTGATTGATTCCCCATTTCTTCTTTAATATATATGTATATATATATAAAAGAGATCACACTGAGCAGGCCTTGCAATTCATGGTCTGCGTAAGTTTATCTTTGTTTTATTATTAAAAATCATTAAAAGATTTTAAATAAAAATTACAAAAGAATTTTAAGTACATAAAAGATTAGGGAGCAGATTTCAGGTCCCGGTAGCATACGCCACTGATTAAGGACTCACACCACATTGTACATACTAGTTATTATTGTTGGGACCCAGCACAATGCACTGTTATTTACATGATATATTGCACATTCAGATTATTTACATGATATATTCAGATTCATGCTGCTACTTTTTCACTGAATTACTGTTAATGTTCATTTCTCCAAAAATGTATTATATATATAATTATAAATAAATATATTACAAAGGGGCAAATCAGCAAGAGGCCACAATCCAAAACAATCACTGATGGGAGTGGCCAATCCTGTGGGTGGTCTGAAGCGTTTAGGACAAAGGGTTTTTTTCCTTTATGATCTCAATAACAAGCTACTTATTTTTGCTGCTATAAGATATGGGTGTTGCACAGTGTTACATATATCTATAAATTGAAAAAAGTCCAATCATTGGAAAATCACTGGAGTGTAAGTTAAATTGATGACTTAAGTTTTCTATTCTTTACACATACCATGGATCTGAAAATTATCTTCCTTAAGCAATCAAAAAAGAAAGAAAAATGATCTGTTAATTGTATCAGATTTATTTGTATCTATTTACAGACAGTAAAGTTTTCAGACTGTTATACCATTGTTTTTTTTAGACATTGGTTTTACTCTATTATTATTATTATTATTATTATTATTATTATTATTATTATTAGCAGGAATATTAGTAGTAGTAGAAGTAGTAATATAAAAAACAATTACCCCATCCAGTGCAATAAGGAGTTTATGCAGCTTGTATCACTAACAGAACTCTGTCTATGAAGTATTGATAATTTTCCCTTCTGATTGAATCTCCTTATTTAAAATAGCAGTTTTATTGCCAATAAGCCATGTAATAAACACCAATAAAACTTAGCGTACCCAGGAGCATTGCTGTGTCCAGTCAGCACTTTCGGCTCAGCAGATGGTCTCCAAATGACACGGATTCTAAAAATACAATACAACATGCACACACATCACTCAATAAGGTTTTGTGGACAAGACACTGAAAAAAGTCAACTACCAAGCAATGATTTATATAATAATTTATATATTCACAAAAAAAATTATTTTTTTTGAATCAGTGTCAAATATACCTGAAAATAAACTCCTTTCATTCTTTACTCCTATTGAAATCAGGAGTATAACAGAAGTGAAGATCTATGTAAATCAAGTCACTAGCAAGGTGTTTGAAGAAAGATATCTTTAGTTAAACTGAGCTGAAAAGAACTCAGTTCAAAATTGACAATTTTCAGTTTTATATAGTGTAAATAATTACAACTCTTTCACAAACAAAAGAAAATTAATTTACACTATATTTCCTAGATAAGTATATGTATAATCACAGCTTCAGTGATGAAGTGATGAGGAACCACGTACTGTTAACGAAATTTAGCAAAGTAAAATTGGCTATGTGAAGTGGATGGGATACCGTATATCACTGGTTATCAGACCAGTAAAATTTTTAGTATAAAGGGATAAAGTTCTAAGCATTTAAAAGGGAACGTGTGATCACTTGAAAAATTAACGTGTGCCTCAGATGAGAGTGACCAGCAGTATGAGTTTTACCGAGTCACCCCACTGGCGTGGAAGGTCATCTGGTTCCGGAGGGTACGACATCCACGAGGGGCTGCGGTACGATGACGAAGGTGACAGGACAAAGTAGTCAGAGTAGCCGGGCCGGTTGGCTGATATGGCATAAACAGCTGTCATGGGGTTTCCTGCAAACATCAAATAAGTGACTGAAAATACAAAAAATAAAAATAAAAAATTATAATAAAATAAATAAAAAAAAATTTTTTTGAAATCCTAACATTTATTTATTTTTTAAATATTGAATTAGACTATAATTTCTTGATGTGGTGGTTTCACAATAAAAAAAATCTGGTGCCATCGAACAATAGAAATAATGCAGAAAAGCACATACACGCCTAAAACAAACAAACAATAAAAAACTAGATTCTAAGAATATTCAAATAACATACAATATTACATGTACTTGTATTTCTGTTTCTCTTTATTTGTATTTTATAAAGGTTATTATATAGTCTAATGGCATGTTACTTTACTTAAAAGACACTCACTCAAAAAAATAACAACTAGTGCTGCTGTTAAAACAGTCCATGTTTTCATTGGATACTGATGTAACCCATGGTGTGCTGGTAAGTTGTGTCTTATTTTACCGTCAACTCAATATGACAAAATACTGTAGTAATGCTAACAGTGGTAACACAGTGGCATAATGGTTAGCACGTCCACTTTACATCAAGAAGGTCCTGGGTTCATCTTATTATCTTATAGTATATGAAGGAGGCATTAGTATGTTTTTATTAATTACAAGCTAGCTAGATTAGCTGATGCTATAAACATCCAGGTCAAGTGACTGGTAATATAGCAGCAGAGTTTGCATGAGTTACCACTTGCTTGCAGACTCATCGAATGGTCTACAGGGTAGTAGGAATTTAACCAGTGTTGCTACATCCTGATAATTCAGATGTGGCCTATTGTGCTTCACTGGGTGTCTTCTTTCTTCTGTTTCTGACTATGAATCACATAATTTTTTTGCTACCTGTTTGTGCACTGGCCCACTGCTATGAACTATAAAGACGATTCTTTATGCACTTGCCTCCTTTCCTCGTTCACCAAACATCAAAATATAAATGTTATTTGTCATTTATCTGCTGTATACACCAAGTGTTGTAACATGTTAAGATTCAGACCTGAGTAACTCGACATGGACTGATCGACAGTGACAGCTGGGAATGGCGCTCGGCTGACAGGCAGATAGGGGGCGCCATTGTGTTGGTTCATCTCTGAGGCCTCAGAGACGCGCGGCTTCAGACTCATATCCGGTGTTGATCTGGAAAACAGAGGCATGCTTGGAAACTGGTTTTGTCATACCTCAATGAGACCAGCAGGAGTCAGAATGAGCATGTGCATATCCACACACACACACACACACACACACACACACACACACACACACACACACACACACACACACACACACACAC
>JAOUQZ010000001.1:30333629-30344365 GCA_028564935.1 Neosilurus hyrtlii
CACACACACACACACACACACACACACACACACACACACACACACACACACACACACACACACACACACTGAGCCGCACAGCCCCATGGCGGAACACCTCAATGCGGTCAGCAGATCAGACTGGTGCACAAAACACCTTCATATACAGCTGCCTCAGCAAGAACACACATGAATGATATGCTAATGAAGTCATCACTGTTTTAATAAAGCTACATCAATCTTACCGCCGTACTGATGCTCCAGGAGGGCCTGCACTTCGAGCTGATATAAGAGGCGGTGGTGAACCCAAACCCATGTCAGGCAACTGCGTGAACCTAAAGCCCTGAGAAGCCAATCACATTAACCCTCTTGTCAGAACAACAGCCAATCAAATGGCTCAATCTGAATTCAGAAATATTCAGAAATTAATCATAGGGCTGTTCCAAAATAAATTGCTGAAGTACAGCTTATAATAAATATATAACAGATGCACTGCAATTAATAATAATAATAATAATAATAATAATAATAATAATAATAATAATAATAATAGTTATACTTGTTTTTTTTATATTAGTCAAGGCTAAGCTTTTCAGATTAAATGACCTGTGCACAATGCAAATATAATCAGTTATTCAGGTTTAAAGTATTTGAAGTTAAATCAGTTTAAATAATTTGAAAGCAATCTATTTTTTAGTATTTTGTTTCTGGTCTCAATTACTGTATGATATTGCATTACCTGTCCTGACATTAATCCTTTAAAAATTGCCAAAGTGTGAAAATATTTCCTGTAGCAGTTTGGTCATATACTTATAGAAACTGGGAGAAGCTGAAAATTTAGAACATGTAACAATAAATTGTTGTGTTACAAAATGTAACAGCATTCATCATCTCACAAAATGTATTATAAATGCCAACAGTGCAATCATACAAAGCATTAAGCCCAAATATTTAGATACATGCACTCAGGTTAAAGATATTACAACACTTTTTTTAGACATTTCATGTTACCAGACATTTCATATTGGCAAGTCAATTAAGGAATCTATATTGTTTAGATCCGAAGTGTAAAAAAGTTTATAATGTTTAGAGTTATGGGAATAATTGCGTATAATGATTACAGCTATGCCTGGATAAAAAAGGGCTTATGCATGGGTGTGGCACCATCATGTCATGGGATGTTTTATGAGGAAAAGGGAATGATGAAGTTTAAAAATAAATGGTATTATGTGGAAAAATGATTATGAAGAACATCTCCAGACATCAGCCAGAAACTTAATACTTGATCTCATGTGGGTCTTCAAGCAGGAGAGTGGTCCTAAACAAAGCTCCAAAGTCCTAATACAACGCCCTTAAGGTGCAAATTTACTATGGAATAACCTATGCGTTTTATCTTTCATTATCAGTTTATTTTGGTTGAATACAAAGGTTTCCTGGTGAAACCACCCCAGCTCACATGCTTAGTATCTCTTATCAACCTGTTTTACATCTTATTTTTGTGTCTGTTCTGTGATAACCTGACAGTGCAACACAAATCTGTAAAGAGTAGAAAAGTCTAAGCTCAAGACTTAAGAAACAGAGGGAAGCATATATGATTTCAAGAAAAAATAAAAAAGGTAGTAATGTTCACTAATATCATTTCGCCCATTACAGGGGTCATTAACACTCGCTTACAGGAGAAAGCAAATGGTTTCAGATAGACATTGTGGCTGATTCCATTTAATTTTTAAGAGATGACACTGTATGTCTGCGATGGCCTGGCGAGCTGTCCAGGGTGTATTCTGCCCTCACCCGGAGTCGGCTGAGATGGACGCCAGCCACCCCGCGACCCTAATTAGGATTAAGCGGTTCAGAAAATGACATGACATGACACTGTATGTCAGATTTATTCAATATGCCTGGTAAGTGATTGGGCAACTTTAAGGAAAACAAAGGAAAAGCACTGAAGAGGCCATCACAATAACCTGACATAATCCCTGAGCAATAAGACCCACAAACCTGCACAAGTTACACCAGTTCTGTTAAGTGGACTGGCCAAAAATTCAAGAAATTGTTCTCAGAAGCCCATGGAAGGCTATTGCATGACATTAATTTAATCTCAGGCAATAAAAAAGCAATGGTGCCAAATACCAACAGAGTGTATGTTAAAAAATTTTAACCATGAAAAACTGCAGTTAATAAGAACTGAAGTAAATTTGTTTATTGTTATTGTTATTGTTATTGTTATTGTTATTGTTATTGTTGTTGTTATTATTATTGTTATTATTATTATTATTGTTATTATTATTTTTTTTATTTTTTATTTTTTTTTTATAATAATAATATTAATAATAATAAATTAAAGTAGTATGTAAAAAATCTAGTATATGTTGTATATATCATTAAAAGATGGTATTTACTTGAAAATGTAAATGTGGACAGTGAGGACGTACAGGCTTGGGGAGGCTACACTGGTGCATGTCAGGCTCAAACGATGGGCCACGTTGCAGAGCTCCTGCCGGGTGGTCCATGGTACCTGGGGCACTGGTCACTCCATCAGCGTAGGGACCACTTTGAGGAGGGGGATATGGAGGGTGGGGTCTGTGGCGAGAGTGGTGTTGGTGGTGGCTGCGTCCAGATGGTTCGGCCGAGGCCAAGCCAAAGGCATTATCCAGCAGGAGGTGCATCTGCTGCCGCACCTCATCAATGGAGGGCTGGGAGCTCAGAGTGGATGAGTCTGAGTGACCTTTAACGTGGTGACTGCCTCCGAAACCCAGTGAGCTCATGAGGCGGTCAACGTCTGTCTCTTCAAATGGTTCTGGTTCAGCCTGGGAAATATACGCATACACAGAACAACAAATATAAACACAAAAGCACATACAGAAACACAGGGATTTAATATAAAGGAAATTATTTACAGATATACAATAACCCTTTATATATTAACTTTCCTATAGTTAAACAAATACAATTTCATACACGTACATAAACAAAATACTATATATGCAGTTGATTTAATGGTAATAGCAATTTCACTGGTGGACGCACAGATTGACTCGACATAGATATTGCCATAAAGTGTGCATGCATACACACACATATACACACACACACACACACACACACACACACACACAGTGGACCTATCCAATTTGCAAGTAAAAAGCTCAGCACATTTATGGCTATTAACTCATATCGAGTTCCCCATCGGAATCCCTGAACAGTCTATAATCGTATTCATGCTGGCCAGGACTGCAGCGGCTCCTGCGGTGTGATCATCAGGGTTTAGAAAAGAACTCGCTCTGAATACACTTTGAGCTCTGCTTCTCGCTCAGTGCTGTTTAAAATGCTCCGAGAGGTAATCGCCTTTGCTTCAGCCTCCAAGAAGACTTTAGTGGGACTGCAGGAGGGGATACAAGCATCCATATCTTTCCCAAGCAGACCACAAAGGTTCTGGGCCACACAGCAAGAGTACAGCAGAAAAGCAGCAAAGCCAAAATGGGAGGTCTCATACAGTCTGTACAAGACCACCAGTGTTACCAAGGATGTGAAGTCAAATACAAAAATGTGGAATTACTTGGTCTAATGGATCAGATAAAGAAAATGCTCTACAAAGTATACAACACCATTAATTAGGAGGCACCACTGAGCAAGTGACACCATAAAAACCAAGGAGATATCCAAACAGGTCAGGGACAAAGTTTGGAGAAATAAAAATCAGGGTTAGGTTATTAAAAAAAATATATCTGAAGCCTTGAAAATTCCGTGGAGCACCATTAAATCCATCATCACAAAATGGAAAGAATATGGCACCACAACAAACCTGCCCAGAAAGGGCCATCCACCAAAACTCACAGACCAGGCAAGGAGGGCATTTATGGGAGAGGCAACAAAGAGACCTAAGGTAACCATGAAGGAGCTGGAAAGCTCCACAGCAGGGACTGATGTATCTGTTGACACCCCACAGAGCTGGGCTTTATGGAAATGGCCGGTTTGCCAAAAGGCTTGTGGGTGACTTTCCAAACATATGAAAGAAGTCTCTGGTCAGATGAGACCAAAACTTAAATTTTTTAACCATTAAGGAAACTGCTATATCTAGTGCAAAACCAACATAATTTCATCACTGCAAGAACGGTGTGTGTGTGTGTGTGTGTATATGTGTGTGTGTGTGTGTGTGTGTGTGTGTGTGTGTGTGTGTGTGTGTGTGTGTGTGACTCACATCATAGCCGCTGTTGCGGATGCCCCTCCTGGCACGTTCCCTCATCACCAGCAGATCTAGCTCAGTCTCGACAGGACTTGGCGTGTTAAGAGACTGCCTGCTCCAGTATGCTGGCTCTCTCTGACTCTCACTGGACACACAACACATAACCATCTTAAACTTCTGTCATCAATTTTCCCAAGAGACTCTGGATGAGCAGATACAAATTTTTCCCATAATCTACCACTATATTTTATAGCTCATTAATAAACCTTTGTTTGGAATGCAGGCCACAGCTTTGAGCTTGATTTCATTTGATCACATGATTTTAAATGTAGATCAAATAAAGCCTGATATAGTGCAGTATTTTGAATTCAAAACTTTCCTGCAAGCTTTCCAACAATATTGATCTTTCCTGAGTACCAGCATTTGGTGAGAAGACACCTAGACAAAACATGTTGTGCCCAGTGACTTTTATTTCTTTTACTAATTGAAATCTGTTATTGTCATCACTTTCGCTCCCTTTCATGCAAACAATCATATGGCCAGTTAGAGTAGCGATATGTTTTCAATATATTGTTGTCATAGGAACAAAACCCATGGGCATCATTTTTTTTAATGCATTTATTTTTTTTGTAATGGAGCACTGAGATTCTGTGTGACTCACAATCCGCTGTGCAGGCGTACTGTCTTTCTGGTGAAATTATTCAGCTCTTTAAAATCTTTTAAATTAATATTTTACTATTTTAAAAAGTGGAAGAAGTTTATAGTTTATACTTTTACATGGAAGATGATAATAATTCTGCAATTTTCTCTCCAGTGCTGTTACTCATTGGATCATATTCTCTGTACTGTACTGTACTATACTTTTCCTGTTGTGACATTATTACTATATACCCCTGGTGTTGTCTTGTATATAGATAATTTATTCATTCATCCATCCATTCATTTTATGAACCGCTTTATCCTAACTAGGGTCGCAGGGAGACTGGCGCCCATCTCAGCTGACTCCGAAAGAGGGCATGCCTCTCACCACAGACAGTGAGAGACATGGCCGGCCTTTGATAACCCAGTTAGCTTCACTGGGAGGACAGCAGTGAGAACCTGATGATAGTGGGGCTTGAACCCCCGATCTTGGGATCAGTAATCCAGCACCCTACCACCGGGCCACCACAGCCCTATATAGATAATTTAGATGCATTTATTTTAATATTTCATAATTTTATTTTTCTGCATATTGTGTATATATGAATGAGACAGCAGCAAAAATCACATTATTGTTATACAAATATTACAGATATTATATTACAACTGGTTCATATTAAGGTGACACATATACAAAGTGATTTTAAATTATGTACTTTTAAGCTGTGCAGATTTTCACAGCCTTGAGCAGTATTAAAATAATAATACAACTGCCTTACTAAATAGAATTCAATGAAATAATGATAATTATTACTATATCAGTGAGTAAATCTAGAATTTCTCAATACTTTTCTGTTAAAATTTGATTTGCACAGTTATCATTTGAGTCTGAGCAACAGTCAAGGCATGCCTTGGCCAAGAAAATAAACTCTGATTTTAATTGCCCAAAATCATGACAGGAGGTGGGAAATCAATTATAATAAATATTATAATAATATAATAATGTTCTTTTTAACCACCACTGTCCATCTTCTGTCCTTATTCAGGTGTCTATTTAGGTGAAAAAAACATATACAGTAAAGTTTTCAGTACCACCCCCCAACCCCACCCCAGTGTGTGTATGGTCCTGCCCATACCTCCTGCGGTATTTGACATAAGTGGATGGATTTCGGTCCTCCACGGGTCCCCGGGTATCCTCCAGATCCAGGGAAGCATTTTCACGTCTCAGTCTCTCTCGGTGACTGTGTCTGTGTCCTCCGCTGCTTGTCGGCCCATCACTGTAGCCTTTTCTCTTAGCCTTCAGGCGAAGTTTGTTCCTGTAGTGCTCTATATCGGACTTTTGCTTCAAGCCCATGTTTACCTTCAAAGACAAATACACACACAAACACACACATGCACATACACAAGCAAACTCTTAACTTTGTAGATATATAAATGTGAGTCAAATTATGATTTGAAAAATCTAAGGTATCAGTGAAATTATAGTATTTTATTGCCGTGAAGCAAGGTGAAAAAAGGACCAATTTTTAATTAAAATAGTTCTTACCATCAAATACTTTATTTTCACATTTTATTGTTTTTCCACATAGACCTCTCTAATTCTAACTAGCTATCCAGCAACATGAGGCTCTGTTGTGCTGTGAAGAAAAGGAAGCATTCGAAAACTTTAATTCCATTTATTCACTAACTGTGAGTACATCTAATGCAGGAGTGTCGAACTCATTTTCACTGATGGCCACATCACTAAATTTAAAGGTGATCGAGGGCAGAATAATCACAGAACATCTAGTCTAAAAAGACTTAAGAGCAACAAGCTAGCATGTATTCTTTCTTGAGTCATGAATGACTAGCTGTTTACTTGAAATAGGCTGCTGCCACCTAATAGATGGATGATGAATTAGGTTTCATGGTAATGGTCAATGTAAAGAATGTACGATAATCATATTCTTAGAAAGCTCTAGCGGGCCACATAAAATGAGGCAGTAGGCCGGATTTTGCCCGCGGGCCTGACTATGACACCTATGATCTAATGTGACTTTTGCATCTGCTTTTTCAGCAAGGTATCAATCCCTCTTCCTACTACCTAGCTCCACCTAACGGCAAAGATAACTATCATCTATCCAACACTGCCTACTTACATATTTGATATAAATATTTAAAAAATACTTGAGTTAATGATAAAACAAATATAGAGTGTTTAATCATATTTATATTATGTGATTCATTATATGAGTTAAAAAATATGTCATCATGTCGTCATGTGACCATTGTCATCTTTAAAAAATTTACCTATTTTCACTAAACACAACTTTATCATTGCTTTTTTGCGATGTTCAGTACGACTTAAATTGGACAGCCATTTTCTCTAGGAAGAGTATGAACATAGATATCATAAGATGAATAGGTACACCATGCGGCAGATAGCTACGCAATGTACGAAGCACTATGGCCCTGAGCTGTAAACCTAATTTAATTTCCTCAATATCTATGATGTTACCCATCTATAAATATAAAGAAAATAAAATTAGGTTTACAGCTCAGGGTCTCAGTACTTGCTTAGTCTTGTTTTGGTTTGCTTTTCTTATGTTACCAAGTAGGATATACTGAAACAATATATGCAATATATAATGCCAGGTTTTTGTGGTATAAAACATGAACCAAAAAAATGTAATTTAGAACTTTTTCACCTTTAATGTGACCTATTATCTTTACAAATCAACTAAAAAACAACAAATGTTGAATATTCATATCAACTTGAAGAGGCCCAGTAAAAAGTGAAAGTATGCTTACCTCTCCATTGAGCATGACAGAGTCTTGGCTGTGATTCGAAGAGTCGGGGTATGAGTAGTTGAGTGGAGCGGCCATGGGCTTAATGCTGATGAGCCTCAAGGAGCCAGTCAAAGAGTCATAATGTTCTGTAGGAGCAAAAAAAAAAAAAACAAGTCCTAGCAACCAAAACCAAGTAGCATGGGAAAGAAATGATAAAACAGAGCTGCACATATTCGATCCTGGTAGTCTCCATCCCAAAGACATGCTCTTATTAGAACTCATTCAAATAAATTGCAATCATTAGGCATGTACCTCTAAAATATCCCAAAGATTGTTAAAATATATTCTCTGAGCTTCAAGAGTTACTGACTGACTTCTAAAAATCTAAATATCTGGATATAGGCCAGACCCCTAAGCAAAACTGAGCGCTCCTGAGGTGATGTGACGTGAGGTGAGGTGAGGGGAGCTTCACGTTCCTCATCATGCCTAGTTCTGCAGCAGCAGGACAACATCCAAAACCCATTATCCCCTAAAAGATTGGAGAGTACAGCACAGTGGATTCTAATGCATCCCCATACACACTTTATCCTTCTCCTCTAAATGGTGTTGGTTCTCAAACTCTTTTTTGGAGGCATCCCTGAGCAGCTGAACAGACTTCACTGGCACTCGTCCAGTTGCTGCTTTAGCATATTGTGCGTGACCCAGTTTATTATGGCACACTTACTGTTTATATGTGACATATTTATTTATTTTGTGGTCTGTATAGAAAGTGGCAGAGTAACAAAAAATAGCTGCTGTCCCACTATCATGACCGAATTTCTGTCTTATTATAAATACTTGTTTGGACACAAATTACAAACATACCATGGAGCTACTATAAATGTTTTCATCATAGTATTTAACCCTTTAATGTTCTGGGTAAATATTCAGTAGAACACTTCAATTATTTTTATTTTTTATTTTTTTTTACTATAAATAATAGTAAATTTAACTTAAAAGGAAATCTCACCCATTTGGTAGAGGTATGTATATAAAAATTCCATGGGGTTGTTTGAACAAAAACATAAACATTGTTGCCAAAATTGATTTAAAAAAAAATGCCATTGCTTTTTTCTTGGTGTGCCCTTTAAAGGGGTAATGGACTTCAAGAGACAAATCGCCTGCCTCCCTGGTTGGCCTCGTCTGGCCCATGGGGAAACGCTGGGCCAAAAGCCTCAGGCTTCTGGCCTCAAAGTAGCCCCCAAGGAGCCCTCATCATGCCCAGGAAGCGCCAGTATAAATGATAATTACCTTGGCTCACACTAGCCCACTCAGCTTTGGTGCAAAAGTGGGAAAGCAGCTAATAAAATAAAGTGTGAATACATATTTTATATTGTATCCTGTGTTACTGCAGTATAGAATCGATGATGTATTAGAAAGAGTAGAATAGAGCAGTGGTGGCTCAGTGGTTAAGACTCAGGATCAGTAATCCAAAAAGTGAGTTGGGGTTCAAGTCCCAGTGCCACCAAGCTGCCACTGCTGGGCCCTTGAACAAGGCACTTAACCCTCTACTGCTCAGATGTATAAAAATGATAAATGTAAGTCACTCGGAATAAGGGCATCTGCCAAATGCCATAAATCAGTGGATTAATTTAAAACCGTACACTAAGGACTTACATCTGGAATTCTCTAGAGCTGTTGTGTGATAACAATATTTAATAAAAATAAATTTGAAATGTTAGACATATTATACACTGGATTAATATGCTTGGATTAACATGTGTTGTTTGCATTTATGGAATGTAAATAAGAGTGATTATGTCAACTGCTGTGATAAATACATTTATCCTTCTCCATCCATCTCACAGATTCTAAACTTCTATATTATTAATTGTGTGAATGTGTCTCTCACCAGTCCTTGAATGTGTCTCCTCCTTTGAGGGTTTCTGGCCTGTATTTCTGAGCGCTGAGGAGCTCCTGCCCGTGTTTAGCTTCGCAGAGCCGTTGCTTGAAACCGAGCCGTCCTCACTCGGCAGTTTGCTGCGGGTAGCCATGGAAACAAGAGGCAGTGATAAGAGGGCAGTGTGTGGTAAGATGCAGTTTTAGTGACAGGTTGGCACACCCCTCCAGCCCTGTTGGTAACCTGGGTAAACTTGCCTTGCGTCACAAAAACTCCTCTGCCTGTGCCATTAAAAAGGAAGCACAACAGCAGGACACGGCAGAGGCAATGCTGCTCCTATCTGGGTATTTTTAGCAGAGATTCTGACCCTTTGATCTGAAGGAATATACATGTGGACAGACAAGCGATCTGTTGCATGATGATTATGGGGGGAAAAAAGCATTACTTTTGTATTTGGATTAGGGAAATAGTGTCTAAAAGCTGTCTTAAAAGGAAAAATAATTTTCTCATGCATTAGCATGTTTCAGAAGAAGTGAAATTTTAATTGCCATAGGGTGAGATGGCTTTTAGTAGAATTAATTGCTTAAGTTAAAAAGCTTTAGGGAATAAAAAAAATACACACAGTGGAGTAAATCTGCTAATCGCCTGGGCATTTGTGCCAACAATCTGACATGCAGTGCACCCATCCTGCTGGATGCCCAACACACACACACACACACACATGCTTGCACATTTGCATTAACTATACACACACTGTGAGAAAGCAGGCAGACAGGGGGCTGGGAGTGAACACACACTTTCACATCTCTGCAGGATCCCTAAGGCACTGTGAATCATATATGAGTCTATAGCTAGGAGCAATTCGCTCTCTTTCTCTCTTTCTTTATTTCTTTCTTTCTCTCTACTATTGTGTTGCTTTCATCCTCTCAATCTTTCTCTACTTAGCTTCCTTGTGTTTCTTGTTATCATTCTCTCACTCTCTCTCTATCTCTCTCCCCCACCACTTTCTACCCACATCCTGTTCTTATGTGTATTCCATTTTTTCTTGTCTCCCCCAAGATGTTCTCTTTTCTCCTCTGTAATCGTTTCGCTTGTGAGGTTGGCAGAGGTGATGACAGACAGCACATTCTCTCACTCTTGGTTAGAAACACAAGGCATGTACAGAAATAAGAAAGAAAGCAATCAATGTAAAAAAAAAATAAGGATAAATATTTTATATATATATATGTGTGTGTGTGTGTGTGTGTGTGTGTGTGTGTGTGTGTGTGTGTGTGTGTGTGTGTGTGT